>JAYESA010000007.1:9418856-9591356 GCA_036927795.1 Iris macrosiphon
ACCGGTTTGACCCGTTTAACCTAGAACGACCCTAGAAGCCTATTTTTAGTTATTTTATATCTGTTTAACTCATTAGAATCCTGTTTAACCTTGCTTTTCGTATTAGGTCCTTGCGACACCAGTTCGGATCGCCAGTTGCTCAGGACGTCAGGCGAGTACATTCTCTGATAGTTTTCATTATCTGATGATTATTATGATTCAGCTTCTAGTATAGTATCATCTAATTTTTCTGGCACAACACGGGACACGGACTGGTATTTCTGGATTCATTTACTTGCGACACATATATTTCATGTTTCTGGCCTCTATTCTGGAATCACTACTGGCATCACCTACAGGCATCACTACAGGCATTACTCATGTTTCAGGCTGGTCTCATCTTGATTTACGTGTCGGGTCTTGGATTCACTTGTATTAGTCGGGACGGGAAAATACTCGAGTAGACATGTAAACATTTCCATCTGGAATCATCAGGAATCACTCCCTCTGGTCTAATCTGAAAAGATAGCAGTCGCGCACCCAGTGCGCGGTGAGCCGTACTTACCCCTAGCCGTTTACATATCGAAACAAGTATTTCAAAGACACCGAGTTCATTCTTTATAGTCTGGACTCACTTGCATTTCTTGCTGGTCTCACTTACATGCTTCTGGACTTGACTCACTACATGTATTTTATGCTGGACTCACTACACGTTATTGTGCACAGGCTTACTCTTAGTTTAGATTTCTTGCACCTTATAGTTATTACTATCTTGCTTCTGATATCCATGCATCTTTATCTTTATGCACCAGTGACATGTATATTTCTTATTTCATACTATATTTCATTCTCCTTGCTACTTGCTACAACTGTTTTATAGTTTTTGTCATTTAACTGGAACTGCTGTTAGAGATGTACTTGCTCCAGTCCTGACTGGACATATTTTTTCCAGAGTATCCGGAGGAGTGGTGTCCAACGTTTTATGGACCTGAGCTTGTCGATGGTGCAGACAGGGACCCTCTAGTTTAGGGGTAATTTCCGGGTTGGTAGCCGGGATCACCAGGACCTTGTTATTGTTTTTATTAGCTTTTAGCACCGGATTTGTCTCCGATTTTGGATTGAGACCTTGTATTGTATATGATTTTGGATGTTGTATTATTATTATTGATGTTGTGGTTGTTGTAGTAGTTGTTGTTGGTTAGACTTTATAGTTGTTAGCCTTCTGTGTTATCTTATCGTGCTTAGATTCTTGATTGAGTACTTGTGATTATCATTATGATATTGCTCCTTCGTTTGGAGTTGAGATCTTGACAGGTTTATATATTGATTGCGTGAGATTGTTAGCTAGATATTTGACCTAGACAGCGTTCTATCGCCGATGCTGCGGCATAGGCTGGACGTATCCACGACTCATGCCCAATTTTTCGGGTGCGGGTCATGACAGACGCAACACTCCAAGGCTCCAGAGCGAACTCCACGCCTTAGCGCGCACGAAGGGATAATCTACACCGAACGAGCTTCTTCCACAATCTGCAAGCAATCTGGTGGGTTATCAGTATATGAATGCACTGGTGGGGAGGCTTCTCGTCCGCTCGATAAATCCAAACACGTTATATTAGTTTTGTGCACCAACTATTATGTTGTCTTTCTAGTCTTGCCTTAGGATAAGTTTTATGGCATAATATATAAAGCCTAACTCGTGTGGCATTGCGTCGTGCGATATAAGAGAAACACGGCGATACTTACCAACTTATCATTTGTCCTTCCCTGCCCAAAGATACATCCAAGTTAAATTAAGAACGAATATATATAATAAAATCCACAGAATCGCATAAGTAAAGACAGGGGGTCGCGAACGGGTTCCTGAATCGGGGGAATAATATACTCATATATGTGATACTCAGGTTACTTTGATACTTCGATTGTTCAATTACATGATACTCAGTTCATTCAAGTGTGTTGTATTCAAATTAATTGTTTCAATACGATGACTCGCACGCGGATTGCCGTAATCGAGCTTAACTTAATCTATATGAATAGAAGTCGTTGGCCTGAAAGCCATTGTGGACAGTAGTCCGGGCGGACGACGATCGTGGAAGCGCGGGTAGCTAGCCCCACTGCGAGCGGCTGACTTCCCTGTGCTAATTTTGCTAGCTGACTACCCAATTGTTCCTGTCACGACCCGTACCCGATGTAAGGATACTAGTCGGAAACAACGCCCAGCCTACGCCGCAGAATCGGCGGTAGAACGCTGTCTAGATAGTCTATCTAAAGTAATGAACCACCAATAATGATAGAATACTCAATCACAGAACTAAGATAGAATGAGCACGAATCAGATAAGAATAGAATAGTCATCATACAACTCATGAGTTTAAAATAATACATCAATGAGTCTGAAGAGTAACAAATAAGCTGGAGACAAATCCAGTACAAAAGAATACTATCACACTACAAGCTACACTCCAGGGTCAACTGTCTCAGTTGGGATAAGTCCCTCTTGAGCCAGGGTCTCCGAATCTAAACCCACAACATCCTGGGGTCCATAATAGGTAGGGTACTCCTCAGTGTCATCTGAAAAAATATATCCAGTCAGGAAAGGAGCAGAGTACATCTCTAACAGCAGTTCTAATCCATGATAAAAACTATGTAACAATAAATAGCTATGGATAAACAAGATGCACAAAATAGATACAAGAGATATATAGACAATAAGGAAATACTGGAAAGAAATACAATAATGAACAATATGCCAATGAAACAATAATACTAATGACTAAGTGTGTGAGTACTAGCTTAACATGTGATCGACTTGGGCAAGATACAATGCGGCTTGGCTAATCATACGTGCGGTGCATGATCAACACTATTCGCTTACCAATACTTTATTCAATAGGGATTTGATCACATATCTATACTAATACTCTCCACCCCCAACTGGTATAATAGATCCAACCACGGTATGCTATGGCACTAGATTCCCCAAGAAGAGAGCGACTCCTCCCGAAAATTGGTGTCTGTACATGTACAAGATAACCAATGAAACAATACTTACACCATATACACCATATACCAAGGAATAACATCTCATGACGAGATCCGGATATACCAATCCGTGTAACCATAGTGTCAAGAGAAACATGTATATCTACACTAGATACAACAAACATAGAGGATATCATAAATGAGAAACTATCAGAGAATGTACTCGCCTGAAGTCCAAAGAAAAAGTCTCACAGATGTCTGACTCGGTGCCTCGAAGACCTAGATATGGAATACCACATTAAAACAAGGTCCCGGAAAGAGAACAAGTCAAACTAGTCAACTTCTAGGTCAATAAATCAATTCTAAGTTAAAAGTCAACTATGGTCAACTCTAAAGTCAACTAAAGTCAAACATGGTCAAACCAAGGTCAACCTCACAAGACATCTATATAAATAATACAACAATTAGGAATCAAGGTCTTGATCCAATTGGTACCCACACAAAGTATAAATAATATACACTCTAATATAAAGTATATACAAACCAATATTTATACAAATAAAATAATATATCACTACTAGTATTTTACTTTACAATAAGCACATATATATATATATATATATATATATATATATATATATATATATATATATATACATATTTATATACAATTATAATATATAAAATATAATTTAAATCTGCCAATTTATTACTGAAACAGTGAACTAAAAATACAAATTTAAATAAAACAGCTTATAGTGACAGTCTCAACTGTCACAGAAAATCTGTCGCAGAAACTCTATATATAAACCACTGCTGACTCGGATCGCTGACAGTTAAAACTGTCGCAGAAACTGTCGCTTAATAAACCCGTCCACTGTATTTAATGATAGAACTGTCATTAAATGCTCTATTAATGCTACAGCGGCTGCTGTTTTAATGACAGGATTCTGTCATTAAATGCCCTGTCGCCAAAGCTATATATATTTAATCTATATATTAATAACTATAAATCAATATAATTAAATATATATATATATATATACATATATAAAACAATTTAATAAATATATATACTTATATATATATACACATAAACTTGCACATTAAAATATTAATAATTACTAAACACAATGCACATATTAATGTACATATTTTACATGGCTAGAAGCACACATAAAAATACATTCATTAATATCCAAATAATTACATAATAATTATAAATAATATAATTACACATTTAAACACATAAATATATTTTATAAAACATTTATGTATAATTTATATTATTAACATAAGTACATATATAATTGCATGCAAGAAAGCTACATACATATATTTATACACCACATTAGAACACATAGAAATATCTATAGATCTATGCTACAATAAATACCATAATAAATACACTAACATAATATATAATATCTATATATATTTACTAATTATAAATGAAGAATTTAAAGCATAAATAATTAGATCTACACATAAACACACCAAATTGGAGAGTATCACATCGTATCCCACTAGATCTAGGATACGCATGTGACACGAGTCCAACACACAACCAATTGCACCCCGAAGGACACAAACATGTCACAAATAATATTTATGAATAAATCAAAGTGTCAAAAGTAGATCTATGTGTCCGTGTCAAAATACGACATGTACAAAGCCCCGTGTCGGAGGAAAACCCCCAAAATGACACGTATCACCAAATAGTTGGGATACGAACCACATGTACCCAAATATGGACACGACACAAGTCCCAAACACATAAGCACATGCCCAATTGATCTATAGGATCAATTGACACACACAACAAAATATAAATTCGGAATTCCAACAAAATTGACACAAAAAATACCATAACTTTCTCCATGGGTCTCCTATGAACATAAAACAAAGTCCTATGGGTAGTACATACATATGGGTTGATTTTACATGATTAAATCTCAGATTTAGAAGCTATTTTAATGAGAAAAACTGAATTATACCTATTGAGAGATGGATTCCCAATGAAACCTCCAATTGAGATGAACTTGCTTCCAAATTGTAGATCCTTGCTCATCTTTATAGATCCTTGCTTCCTCCTTCTAGATCCTTGCTTCTCAACTTTATAATGGTGAATTGGGAAGAATTTGGAATAAATTTGGTGGGGAATTGGAATGAGAATGGAGGGAATTTGGGAGTGGGAATTTTTAGATCTAGATTTGGAATGAGAATGAGAGGAGAGAGAAATCCCCCCCCCCCTCTAATATAGGCCGGCCATGCCCCCTTCCCCAAGCAATTGTAAAATGTTCAATGTACCCCTTGGGGCCTCTCATGAAGAAATAATTAAGGAAGGAAGCTTCTAGTCTAATCATTTAATTAATTTAATCCATCTCCTTAACCATGGGCTTTCTAAATGGGCCAAGTCTAACTATTTAATTCATGTTGGTCCATGGGTCCAAACTACACTAGTTGGGTCCACTAAAATAAGTCTAAAATAATTAAATAACATCCAACAATAATTAAATAATACAACAAAAATTATTTACCATGCACAATATTTATTTAAATAGGAAATTACTAAAATACCCTTTTTCCTAAAATGTGGTAGTGACAAGTCTACCCTCCTTAAAATAATTTCGTCCTCGAAATTTAAAGATGAAAACTACCCCCAGAAAATCACAGAACAGAACTAAAGAATCACAATTAACTAATGAACAGAACATAACTAAAAAATAACATACCTCAAGGTACAAACAAATATGGATAACGCTCTCGCATGTCATCCTCTCTCTCCCAGGTAGACTCCCCCGGAGAGTGATGCCTCCATGCGACGCATACCAAAGGAATAGTCTGGTTCCTCAGCACCTTCTCTCTCCGATCCAGAATCTCAACTGGCTGCTCTGGATAGCTGAGAGTAGGGCCCACCTCTATCTCTGAGTGATCCAATACATGACTAGGATCTGCCACGTATCGTCTCAACTGCGATACATAAAACACGTTGTGCACTCCCTCCAATGTAGGTGGCAAGTCTAGTCTATAAGCAACTGCACCGACCCTCTCTAATAGTGAAAGGTCCGATGAATCGCGGACTAAGCTTTTTGCCTCCACCGAAGCGAATCGTGCCTCGTGTCGAAGAAATCCTCAGAAACACCAAACCACCCACCTAGAACAAAATACCATCTTAAGAACTTAATCTATAACAAACAAGAACAAGCACAAACAAAATCTAAACTATACCTCAAACTCCAAAGGTCTCCGATGGCTATCGGCCCAATGCCGCTGTCTGTCCTGCGCCACTCGAAGTCTGTCTCTGATCAACTGAACCTTCTCTGCTGCATCCACAACCATCTCTGGCCCAAGCAAAACTCTCTCTCTCCAACATCGTCCCAAGACAAAGGAGTACGACACCTCCGACCATATAGAGCTTCAAAAGGTGACATCTCTATACTGGCCTGGTAACTGTTGTTGTAAGCAAACTCTACCAAATGGAGATGGTCCTCCCAAGAACCCCCGAAATCTAGTACACAAGTGCGCAACATATCCTCGAGAGTCTGGATAGTCCGCTCAGACTGTCCATCTGTCTGGAGATGATATGCAGTACTGAACTTGAGCTGAGTGCCCAAACTCTCCTGCAAACTCCTCCAGAAATGAGAAATGAAACGACTATCCCGATCTGAGACTATTCTGACAGAAACTACATGGATCCTAACGATCTGCCTCATATACATCTCTGCCAGCTTCTCCGTAGACAAACCCACCTTGAAAGGCAAAAAGTGGGCCGATTTGGTCAACCTATCAACAATGACCCAAATCGCGTCTTTTCCTCCTGGAGATCGTGGAAGTCCGGACACAAAATCCATATTAATGTATTTCCACTTCCACTCTGGAATGGGTAATGGCTGAAGTAACCCTCCTGGCCTCTGCCTCTCGGCTTTCACGTGCTGGCACACTAAGCATCTGGATACAAACTGTGCCACTTCCCTCTTCATGCCATACCACCACACACTCTCTCGCATATCCCGATACATCTTTTTAGCACCTGGATGTATGGAATACTGAGAGCGATGCGCTTCCTGCAATACCTCCTCTCACAACTCCCCACTAGGCACACACAATCTAACTTCATGCCTCAAAGATCCATCCTCTGCAATAGTGAAATCATCCTCCAATCCTGCTCTTACTTGAGCTCTGATACTCCTCAAAGATACGTCATCATACTGTGCTGTCTTAATCCTGTCCATCAAATCTGAGTGTATCTGCAATCCCCATATCTGCATAGCACACCCAGGAACAATCACCTCAATGCCCAAGCTCTCCAAGTCCTCCAACAAATATCGATCCTGCGTCAAGAACATAGCTACCGGATACCTGCTCAAAGCATCGGCAACTACATTGGCTTTCCCAGGATGATATTGCAAAGAGATATCAAAATCAGTTCCAACCACCGACGCTGCCTCATGTTCAACTCCTTTTGCGTGAAAACGTACTTCAAGCTTTTGTGGTCTGTGAAGATCTCCACACGCTCTCCGTACAAATAATGTTTCCACAACTTCAGGGCGAATATGACAGCTGCCAACTCTAAATCATGGGTAGGATAGTTCTTTTCATGAGGACACAATTGCCTGGATGCATAGGCAATCACTTTCCCATGCTGCTGAAGAACACAACATAAACCCTTCCCCGATGCATCACTATAAATAGTGAAACCTCCGGACCCTGATGGCAACGTCAAAATAGGAGCAGACGTCAACCTCTTCTTCAACTCTTCAAAAGCAACCTGGCAATCCTCCGTCCAAACAAACTCCACATCCTTCCTTGTGAGTCTGGTCATCGGCTCGGCAATCCTCGAAAAATCTTGCACAAACTTCCTGTAGTAGCCTGCCAATCCCAAGAAACTCCTGATCTCTGCTACCGAACTCGGAGTCTTCCAAGATTCCACTGCTGAAATCTTCTTCGGATCCACTGAAATACCATCACCAGTCACAACATGCCCCAAAAATTCTACCTTGTCCAAGAAAAACTCACATTTGGACAACTTCCCATACAATTTCTCCTTCCTCAGCACATCCAACACAATCCTCAAATGCTCCTCATGCTCCTCTGGTATCCTCGAGTATATGAGTATGTCGTCGATGAACACCACCACGAACTTGTCAAGGTACTGGTGGAACACCTTGATCATCAAGTTCATAAATACCGCCGGTGCATTAGTCAAACCAAACGGCATCACCATAAACTCGTACTGACCATACCGAGTTCTAAAAGCAGTCTTCGGTATGTCCTCCGGCTTCACCTTCACCTGATGGTAGCCTGATCTCAAATCTATCTTAAAAAATACCTTCATACCACTCAACTGATCAAACAGATCATCAATCCGTGGCAAAGGATACTTATTCTTGATAGTGAGATTATTCAAAGCCCTTTAATCAATGCACATACGCACCGATCCATCCTTCTTCGGTACAAACAATACCGGGGCTCCCCATGGTAAAGAACTCGATCTGATAAACCCCTTATCCTGCAATTCGTCTACCTGCTTCTTCAACTCGACCAGCTCGCTGTTGTTTACTCTATAGACATGCTGCAAAATTGGTTCTGCACCTGGCACCAAGTCTATAGAAAATTCAACATCTCGATCTGGTGGCAATCCTGGCAATTCCTCAGGAAATATATCCAAGAATTCTGCTATCAACGGATGCGGCAACTCCTTGTCTTCTACCATAGCTCCACAAATAATGCCTTCTCCCTGCTCCGTAGCTCCTCTAGCAAACTCGAACTCTGGCTCTCCTGGCAAACCAAACAAAACTCTACCTCCTCTACAGTCTATGCTAGCACGGTGCCTACTCAACCAATCCATCCCGAGTACAATGTCGTAGCTCGGAAGTGGCATTACAAGTAGACACGCACTCAACTCCCGGCCTCCCAGAGTAACTTTCCGATCCTTGCAAATATCATTAACCAGGATAATGCCTGTAATACCCTGTTCCGCTCAAGCGGACTGCCGTCTCAAACGGCAATCGTGCAACTGTCCCGACCTGCTTTGCCTCGATCAAGAAGCAAAGGATATCCAGACTTGTCCCTACAGGAATTCGGCTTGGACTTTCAGAGGCTCGCTCAGACGTATTACTCTACCGAGGTAAATCATCGCTAAGGTGGGTGGCTACGGTAAACTTGTCTTTGCTTAGCCAGCACACATAAAATCTGGAATATTCATGCTAGTCGCTAGGTGAATCACCCCCTGCGTGCTAATAAATCCAACGCACCTAGCTAAGGGAATAATCCCAACTTGTATTGCTTGCTAGAACATGGAAATTGAAATACTGCTTATATGTTCAGACCCTCGCATGCTAAGTCCCTTAACGGTTTCATCTCTCGGACTACCTTCGGGCCCGAGCAACGTGCCTACTTATGTTCCTAGAACGCATGCTTGTCTGCTTGTAATTTTACCGTGTTTTCATCCAAACCCCGGAAGACTACTACGTAGTCGTTCCGTGCCTGAATGTTCCTGCAAGTATCCGGGACCGCTAGGTCACCCAAGGCATCCCCGAACCAGGGGAATGCATCAAGACAAGTAATCACTGTACAAAATCATGATTCAAACATCTCCTGTAATACTGTACCACTGTACTACTGTTCTATTGTACCACTGTACCACTGTACTCCTGTTCTACAGTACTCGAGTATCTAGTGAAGGGGAAACTGACCCTGACCCTGACCTGCATGTCGTGGACAACTCGGAAACGAGGCATAGTTCCACGGACGGTCTCCGGAGCACTGGGGCCGCTCCGATCCGGATGGAACTCCACTGTTTCAGCCAACTGTACTGGACGAGATAGTATGCAGCGCCCACCGTTCTTTCGCTGCATACCATCCGCTCCATGGCTGAACTTACTGTATAGTCTACTGTACTGGACGAGATGGCTTGTGGCACCACTGTACATTGGCTGCAAACCATCTCCGTTTAAGACTAGTGTCCATAATAGCTTTGCCAGCGACCGTGTTCATATAGATAAGTCATCCTCGCTTAGCGGCTATCCGCGTGCGAGTCACTGCATCGCATCAAGAAACAACTGAACAACTGAACGATCATGTTAAAATGACCCTCCTGTTTGCATATGCTTGCCTCCTGAATGCTTATACATGCCCGTACTTGAATTAATCATGTTTGCCTTGGACAGGGAAGGAAATGGTAAGTTGGTAAGTCTCGCCGTGTTCCTCTAACATCGCATGGCGCACTGCCCGACACGATAAGCTATTCAATGTTTGCATGAAACTGATCCTAAGGCAACTAGAAAGACAACTTAATAGTTGTGCACGGAACCTGTATTACGTGTTTGGATTTGTCGAGCGGGCGAGTAGCTTCCCCACCAGTGCATTCAATGTACTGATAATCCACCAGTTTGATATGCAGGGTGCGGGAGAACCTCGTGCGGTGCGGACGCCTCCTTCGTGCGTGCTAAGGCCAGGAGTTCCCTCTGAAGCCTTGCAACGGTGCGTCCGGGAACTGAAGCACATATACAAGACATAAGTTGTGAACATCGCCTGACCATCGCTTGTACATTCATTCCATAGTTGTAGCCACTTGGCACGCTTTTACTGTTTCAGAGAGAGAGGCTTGAGCGACTTGTAATCTAGGATATACGCCGCCTGTAATACATGTTTTATATCAATAAAGAGATTACTTACTTATTTCGATGCTTCCGCTATATTGTCGACTCAGTGAACCTGTTACCGATCGCCTATGCGTTCATGACTCCGCTGCACTCGGACAATCTGTACGACTCTGTGGCTTAGAACTCTAACCGCCAGCCAATGAACCATGGCCTTGCACGGGCGTGGATCACGCTCGTGCGGCATCACGCCCGGATGGGTTAAGCGATCGTTCTGCGGGAGCGCTGGCGAGGGTGATTCCCGCCTAGCGGGAACGGCCGATTAGCCTGCGGGAGATCGGGGCGTGACATGTTGGTATCAGAGCCTGGCTTCTACGCCTTTGGACTTCAATTCGATATCTCTGTTTCGAAAGCTCGTTCGTGGGTTATGTGCACGCTCTCTCTCAATGCCTCGATGGGATGTTCCAACAATAAGTCTAAATACTTTCAAAATGCGTTTTGAATGATATGCTTGCTTGTCTGGTTGTATGCTGCGAGTGGCCTTTGAGCCAACCTGTGCGAACCCTCGAGAGTATCGCTAGTAGCTTGTCCGATTTTCACTAACCCTAAGTTTGGTTGAATGCATCTATTCGAGGGACGCCTTGAACTAGTGCACCATCCAAGACTTAGAAAAAAAAAAAAAAAGAAGAAGGTGAAACTCGAGTGCTAAGACTTCGCTATCACTGAGCTGGTTGACGTGTTCACGCTAGAGGGTACCTTCGAAAGTGCGCACGATCCAGTCTAAGCGATATGCTGATTTCGAAGCTTGTGCAAGTGAAGATCCAAATGAACAAGTACAAATGACTTGTCTAGGATTGCCTCAACCCTAGATTTCTGCTTGTCCTTAGTAAGTCTCGAGGACGAGACTTTTTCTAAGTTGGGTAGGATGTAACACCCTGTTCCGCTCAAGCGGACTGCCGTCTCAAACGGCAATCGTGCAACTGTCCCGACCTGCTTTGCCTCGATCAAGAAGCAAAGGATATCCAGACTTGTCCCTACAGGAATCCGGCTTGGACTTTCAGAGGCTCGCTCAGACGTATTACTCTACCGAGGCGAATCATCGCTAAGGTGGGTGGCTACGGTGAACTTGTCTTTGCTTAGCCAGCACACATAAAATCTAGAATATTCATGCTAGTCGCTAGGTGAATCACCCCCTGCATGCTAATAAATCCAACGCACCTAGCTAAGGGAATAATCCCAACTTGTATTGCTTGCTAGAACATGGAAATTAAAATACTGCTTATATGTTCAGACCCTCGCATGCTAAGTCCTTTAACGGTTTCATCTCTCGGACTACCTTCGGGCCCGAGCAACGTGCCTACTTATGTTCCTAGAACGCATGCTTGTCTGCTTGTAATGTTACCGTATTTTCATCCAAACTCCGGAAGACTACTACGTAGTCGTTCCGTGCCTGAATGTTCCTGCAAGTGTCCGGGACCGCTAGGTCACCCAAGGCATCCCCAAACCAGGGGAATGCATCAAGACAAGTAATCACTGTACAAAATCATGATTCAAACATCTCCTGTAATACTGTACCACTGTACTACTGTTCTACTGTACCACTGTACCACTGTACTCCTGTTCTACAGTACTCGAGTATCTAGTGAAGGGAAAACTGACCCTGACCTTGACCTGCATGTCGTGGACAACTCGAAAACGAGGCATAGTTCCATGGACGGTCTCCGGGGCACTGGGGCCGCTCCGATCCGGATGGAACTCCACTATTTCAGCCAACTGTACTGGACGAGATAGTATGCAGCGCCCACCGTTCTTTCGCTGCATACCATCCGCTCCATGGCTGAACTTACTGTATAGTCTACTATACTGGATGAGATGGCTTATGGCACCACTGTACATTGGCTGTAAACCATCTCCGTTTAAGACTAGTGTCCATAATGGCTTTGTCAGCGACCGTGTTCATATAGATAAGTCATCCTCGCTTAGCGGCTATCCGCGTGCGAGTCACTGCATCGCATCAAGAAACAACTGAACACCTGAACGATCATGTTAAAATGACCCTCCTGTTTGCATATGCTTGCCTCCTGAATGCTTATACATGCCCGTGCTTGAATTAATCATGTTTGCCTTGGACAGGGAAGGAAATGGTAAGTTGGTAAGTCTCGCCGTGTTCCTCTAACATCGCACGGCGCACTGCCCGACACGATAAGCTATTCAATGTTTGCATGAAACTGATCCTAAGGCAACTAGAAAGACAACTTAATAGTTGTGCACGGAACCTGTATTACGTGTTTGGATTTGTCGAGCGGGCGAGTAGCTTCCCCACCAGTGCATTCAATGTACTGATAATCCACCAGTTTGATATGCAGGGTGCGGGAGAACCTCGTGCGGTGCGGACGCCTCCTTCGTGCGTGCTAAGGCCAGGAGTTTCCTCTGAAGCCTTGCAATGGTGCGTCCGGGAACTGAAGCACATATACAAGACATAAGTTGTGAACATCGCCTGACCATCGCCTGTACATTCATTCCACAGTTGTAGCCACTTGGCACGCTTTTACTGTTTCAGAGAGAGAGGCTTGAGCGACTTGTAATCTCGGCTATACGCCGCCTGTAATACATGTTTCATATCAATAAAGAGATTACTTACTTGTTTTGATGCTTCCGCTATATTGTCGACTCAGTGAACCTGTTACCGATCGCCTATGCGTTCATGACTCCGCTGCACTCGGACAATCTGTGCGACTCTGTGGCTTAGAACTCTAACCGCCAGCCAATGAACCATGGCCTTGTACGGGCGTGGATCATGCTCGTGCGGCATCACGCCCGGATGGGTTAAGCGATCGTTCCGCGGGAGCGCTGACGAGGGTGATTCCCGCCTAGCGGGAACGGCCGATTAGCCTGCGGGAGATCGGGGAGTGACAATGCCTCCCCCGGTCATGATCTTGCAAGTCCTAAGCAAAGACTCGGCTACCAAACCATGCTTCAGAGCAAAAAAAACAGATACAAAACTATGGAAAGCACCACTATCAAACAAAGCTAAAGCTGGAATAGAATCAAGAAGAATAGAACCTGCGATGACATCTCCGGTGGGTTCCTCCTCTTCGACGGTCATAGCAAACGCTCGTCCCTGTCGAGCACCTTCCTGCTGTTGATGTTGGACAAAACGCTGCTGCTGTGTCGGAAGCGGTCCCCTCGGCTGTGCTGCAGGTGGTCTCGTCTGTGTCCTCGGAGCTGGAGCTGCTCCTTGAACTGCACGACGAGGACACTCCCTTGATTGATGCCCTTCAGTACCACAATACAAACAAACTCCTAGCATCCTTCTGCAAACTTCCCAGATGTGGCCGGGCTTCTTGCAGAAGTTGCATGGAGCTTGCTGTAACTGTCTCTACTGCTGAGGTGCCTGGTGAAAAGGCGCTCTAGCTGGAGTCTGGTTCTGCTGTGGCTGCTGGAAAGGTCTGGACTGGAAATGAGGATGTTTGGCAGATACTGTACTGCCGTTGGCCCCCAGAAAAGAATCACGGTCTCTCTTGGTCTTCAAACCCAGATCCCGCTCAACCTTGTGTGCCTCCGCAAGTATCTTCGAGTATGTCTCATAAAAAGACGGAATGAGAATCTTCACTTCCCAGTTTAGACCCTCTCGGAAACGAATAGCTCGAACCTCCGGCTCTCTCACCAAATACTTTCCAAATCAGCTCAACCTACCGAACTCCGCAGCGTATTCCTCCACAGACATGCTCCCCTGAATGAGACTCTCAAATTGTCTCCCCAAGTCAAGCCTGTCTATCCGGGCGAAAAACTTCTTCTTGAAAAGGTCCTTGAATACCTCCCAAGATTGTCCTACGTCAACCAGAACTGGCTCATTCCTGAACCAAGTGCGAGCGACGTCGAACAGTTGAAGTCCTACCGCCTCAACCTTCAGATCTTCAGAAAGACGGGACACCTCATAAGACGCTCAATTTTCTTGAGCCAATCATCAGCATAGACGATGCCCTCCGTCCCTTTGAAAACCCTAGGCTCCAGTTTCTTGAAGTCCTGAATGTTGCCTGGCCGAAGCTGAGCAACTTGAGGAACAACCTGCTGCTGGATCGAAACTCCTCTCTCAACTACAGCACGAGCAAGATAATGAGCACTCTCGATGCCCTGCCGTAGAACGTCGGTCTGCCTCTGATGTACCTCTGACTGAGCCCTCTGTGCCTCGAGCATCTCACAAAAAAGTGTAAACATCTGTGACGCCTCTGCTGGCACAGGAGGTGGAGGTGGAAGCCCCTCAGATACAGCTGGCACAGTCCTCTGAGTAGGTGGTGGACCTCCGAAAGCAGCTGACACTCCAATCACCAGAGAAGTGACTGGTGCAGGCCCTCGGGATGTCGCAGACCTCTCAGAAACTGCTCTCCCCTGCTATGATCTAGTCTTAGGCGGCATCCTGAGACAAAGCGAAAGAAAGAATCAATATGGCACAAGATGTAAGACATCAAGGAAAGGACAGTTTAAGGGATCATGTATCAATGTCAAAGGAGAATAGTTGAATCAAAAGAATTTTCCTAGATGTGATTGAGTATCTCAGCCTATATCCTATATCCTATCACAGGCTCGCAGTAGTACAACTAAGTTGTCGCACTACCACGACATCACATACTTGTGAAGCTAGACCTGCATGGGCCACCACCAAAAACGTGTCACAACCCGTACCCGATGTAAAGATACTAGTCGGAAACAATGCCCAGCCTACGCCGCAGAATCGGCGGTAGAACGCTGTCTAGATAGTCTATCTAAAGTAATGAACCACCAATAATGATAGAATACTCAATCACAGAACTAAGATAGAATGAGCACGAATCAGATAAGAATAGAATAGTCATCATACAACTCATGAGTTTAAAATAATACATCAATGAGTCTGAAGAGTAACAAATAAGCTGGAGACAAATCCAGTACAAAAGAATACTATCACACTACAAGCTACACTCCAGGGTCAACTGTCTCAGTTGGGATAAGTTCCTCTTGAGCCAGGGTCTCCGAATCTAAACCCACAACATCCTGGGGTCCATAATAGGTAGGGTACTCCTCAGTGTCATCTGAAAAAATATATCCAATCAGGAAAGGAGCAGAGTACATCTCTAACAGCAGTTCTAATCCATGATAAAAACTATGTAACGGTAAATAGCTATGGATAAACAAGATGCACAAAATAGATACAAGAGATATATAGACAATAAGAAAATACTGGAAAGAAATACAATAATGAACAATATGCCAATGAAACAATAATACTAATGACTAAGTGTGTGAGTACTAGCTTAACATGTGATCGGCTTGGGCAAGATACAATGCGGCTTGGCTAATCATACGTGCGGTGCATGATCAACACTATTTGCTTACCAATACTTTATTCAATAGGGATTTGATCAACTTCTAGGTCAATAAATCAATTCTAAGTTAAAAGTCAACTATGGTCAACTCTAAAGTCAACTAAAGTCAAACATGGTCAAACCAAGGTCAACCTCACAAGACATCTATATAAATAATACAACAATTAGGAATCAAGGTCTTGATCCAATTGGTACCCACACAAAGTATAAATAATATACACTCTAATATAAAGTATATACAAACCAATATTTATACAAATAAAATAATATATCACTACTAGTATTTTACTTTACAATAAGCACATATATATATATATATATATATATATATATATATATATATATATATATATATATATATATATATATATATATATATATATATATATATATATATATATATATATATATATATATATACATATTTATATACAATTATAATATATAAAATATAATTTAAATCTGCCAATTTATCACTGAAACAGTGAACTAAAAATACAAATTTAAATAAAACAGCTTATAGTGACAGTCTCAACTATCACAGAAAATCTGTCGCAGAAACTCTATATATAAACCACTGCTGACTCGGATCGCTGACAGTTAAAACTGTCGCAGAAACTGTCGCTTAATAAACCCGCCCACTGTATTTAATGACAGAACTGTCATTAAATGCTCTATTAATGCTACAGCGGCTGCTGTTTTAATGACAGGATTCTGTCATTAAATGCCCTGTCGCCAAAGCTATATATATATAATCTATATATTAATAACTATAAATCAATATAATTAAATATATATATATATACACATATATAAAATAATTTAATAAATATATATACTTATATATATATACACATAAACTTGCACATTAAAATATTAATAATTACTAAACACAATGAACATATTAATGTACATATTTTACATGGCTAGAAGCACACATAAAAATACATTCATTAATATCCAAATAATTATATAATAATTATAAATAATATAATTACACATTTAAACACATAAATATATTTTATAAAACATTTATGTATAATTTATATTATTAACATAAGTACATATATAATTGCATGCAAGAAAGCTACATACATATATTTATACACCACATTAGAACACATAGAAATATCTATAGATCTATGCTACAATAAATACCATAATAAATACACTAACATAATATATAATATCTAAATATATTTACTAATTATAAATGAAGAATTTAAAGCATAAATAATTAGATCTACACATAAACACACCAAATTGGAGAGTATCACATCGTATCCCACTAGATCTAGGATACGCATGTGACACGAGTCCAACACACAACCAATTGCACCCCGAAGGACACAAACATGTTACAAATAATATTTATGAATAAATCAAAGTGTCAAAAGTAGATCTATGTGTCCGTGTCAAAATACGACATGTACAAAGCCCCGTGTCGGAGGAAAACCCCCAAAATGACACGTATCACCAAATAGTTGGGATACGAACCACATGTACCCAAATATGGACATGACAAAAGCCCCAAACACATAAGCACATGCCCAATTGATCTATAGGATTAATTGACACACACAACAAAATATAAATTCGAAATTCCAACAAAATTGACACAAAAAATACCATAACTTTCTCCATGGGTCTCCTATGAACATAAAACAAAGTCCTATGGGTAGTACATACATATGGGTTGATTTTACATGATTAAATCTCAGATTTAGAAGCTATTTTAATGGGAAAAATTGAATTATACCTATTGAGAGATGGATTCCCAATGAAACCTCCAATTGAGATGAACTTGCTTCCAAATTGTAGATCCTTGCTCCTCTTTGTAGATCCTTGCTTCCTCCTTCTAGATCCTTGCTTCTCAACTTTCTAATGGTGAATTGGAAAGAATTTGGAATGAATTTGGTGGGAAATTGGAATGGGAATGGAGGGAATTTGGGAGTGGGAATTTCTAGATCTAGATTTGGAATGAGAATGAGAGGAGAGAGAAATTTTCCCCCCCTCTAATATAGGCCGGCCATGCCCCCTTCCCCAAGCAATTGTAAAATGTTCAATGTACCCCTTGGGGCCTCTCATGAAGAAATAATTAAGGAAGGAAGCTTCTAGTCTAATCATTTAATTAATTTAATCCATCTCCTTAACCATGGGCTTTCTAAATGGGCCAAGTCTAACTATTTAATTCATGTTGGTCCATGGGTCCAAACTACACTAGTTGGGTCCACTAAAATAAGTCCAAAATAATTAAATAACATCCAACAACAATTAAATAATACAACAAAAATTATTTACCATGCACAATATTTATTTAAATAGAAAATTACTAAAATACCATTTTTCCTAAAATGTGGTAGTGACAGTTCCAGCCTAGGTCGACACGGGCCCAATGCCTCGACGGCCGCGACGATTCAAGTCACTTTTATTTACTCTTGTTCTCTTATCTTTTTACTTCTTGCTCTTAAACGGCGATGGTGGTAGCGCGACACGAGCTCGTTATGAGCCAACCTGAACGGGGATGGTAGTAACGCGGCGCGAGCCCGCTACGAGCCATCCCGAGCGATTCTTGTTCTTCTTTACTTATCAGTGTAATTTAGTTCATTTGCTTGATAATTCCATTACTTTCTTATCTCTTCTTCCAATCTTTCGTTATGCAGTTTCCGGTACAGGAAACCGCCTTGGCGACCTTATGGGCCCGAAGCCTTTCCATATTTTTATTGCTTGGCTCAGAACGACTATTTTGATAGTCTTTCTGCCTCAGGTATTGAACCATGTTTTGTGTTGTGCTTCCATATCGTGGCATTATCTCTGTGACAAGTATTGCATATAAGATAAATAGCATAAAGATATCAATTCGACTTGTTCTAGACAATAAGGCAGAGTCTACTTGCACGGAGCTAAGGTAGCATGCGAGGGTCTAACTATAAGTCAAGTTTCATTTTCATATTCTAACACAAGCAATACATGATGGAATTATTTTCTTAGTTAGGTGTGTTGTATTCTTATTAGCATGCAATGGGTTATTTGTCTAGCGACTAGCATGTATCGTCCCAGTTAATAGGTGTGTAGGCTAAGCAAAGACGGGTTCATCGTAACCACCCACCTTATCGGTATTTTGCCTCGGCTAAGCGATACTCTGAGTGCGTCTTTGAAACTCTAAGTCTGAACTCCTGAAGGGCCAAGTCTAAATCATTTTTCTTAAGCGAGTCTTCTCGCAGAGCAAGAAGGGACGGTTGCACTTATGCCATTTGAATCGGCTATCCGCATTGATGCGGAATGGGTCGTTACAGTTGTGGCCAAAAAAATTGCTACTGATGTAGAGAACAAGGCAGTACGGGCATATGGCATTCCAGACGGTTGGATGAGTCCATCAAGACATATAATCAGTCTTTGGACATGGCCAAGACAGTCATCTGGAATGGGCCAATAGAATATGTTTTTGTCTCTGCTACTTCTGTAGGTGTCAGTTTCCATGTTTGGATATGGGATCCAGGTATATTATTGATTGCAATAGTGCTATTATTCCTTTTTATGTATTCACGATCTGGTACTTTACAAACTAACATGAAAAAGTCTAAGTTCCGGCTCAGTATTAGTTAGCTAGTTCAAATTCAGTATTAATTAGCTCTCTAGTACCATTTAGTAATCAGCTCCAGTAGCTCAATGACTATGCACACTCTATGAGTGAATGGGCTCCAGGCTCAGTTAAGGCTCCTATATGCATATGTGAATGACTGTAACATTGAACTGGTTCCATGAGGGATGGCTCAGCATATTCAGGCATACATTAATGAGGACTAATTGTAGATGACATCCTTAGGCTATGAAGGCTCGTGCTCAAATGATGGGCAATAAAGGCACATCTTTTGTACATCTATTCAATTCAGTATATGCAATAGAGTATGAGAAGTAGTAGCAGAACAGCCAAAGGAAGTTAAGCAGGTCTCAGGTACAAGGATACTAAGAAGAAGATGGGAACCAGTAAACACAGTTTGAAGGAATTAACCTTACTTGACCTTGAGACAAGGTCAAAATGAGATAAAGGTATTGATACATTCCTTTCCATGTATTACTGAGCAATTAGTATCCAGGCAAAGAGGTGCACCAAATCAAGTATTAGTTAGTTCTCTGCATTGGTATTCAGCTAGTTGTTAGTTAGTATTGGGTATCAGCCATATGGTATTACTATCAGGACCTTTTACAATCAGCATGCCACGTCAGCTACTCCATTAATCCAGTCAACAATTTGTTAGCCAATTAGTCCAGTCAGCAATTAGTTGGATGAGTCATCAATCAATTAGTGAACAATATATTGTTAGTTATTGGTTTATAAATAGGGGGAACACAGGGAGAGGTATGAAAAGAATTATATTCTTGATTAAATTTTCTTTTAGAGTTTACTTCCTTGTAATGTCTTCTTCTTCCCAAAATCTATAATAAAGAAACCCTAATTTTCCTATTCTAGATCTTCTTCTTCTTGTTATTCTTGAATTATCTTGATTTTCAACCAAACTATTAACGGATTCAGTTCGATCTCCATCGTTGCTAAGCCTGACATGATGGGGATGCATCATACCACTTGATGTGTTCATCTTCCCATGGCTATGAAATTTGAAGAGATCCTCGGAGAATTCACCATGATTTAAAGTAAAACCCTAAAGAAAATTATAGATCAAAGAAGAATATGAAGTTGTTTTTTATTCTAGCCGAATTCAGTTACAAGAGAATTCATACAATGGTTTTTCTGATCCTCTTCTTGAGAGGAAAGTATCTTTTTATACAATTTGCAAATTAAATCTTTTTTTAGAATATTTATTTGTTAGTTGTAATAGGATAACAAGTAACTTTAGATTTTCGAGACCTAGTCAGCTTATGCCACCCGAAATAATCATCTGAAGAGCCACGTTAGGTTTCTTCGTCAATTGTCTCATCTTCAATAGTTCATGTTTGGTAAACATTAAGTGGAATTAAATTTATATTTTGGAAATCCAGATTTGGACTCTGGTCCAAATTCTGAATTTATAGTTTCTTTGATTTTGAAATCAAAGATGTTTGATAAAGTAAAAATTTGAAAGTAGACATAATTCAAATTATGTGTTTGGATAGTAGGACGTATTTATAAGAAAAAAATATTATGGTTAACTAATAATATAAACAATTGACATTAACAAAATATTATGATTAATTAATTAAATGTTATAATTTTACAAAAAAAATTAATTACCTGATATTATGGTATACTTATGATCATAATTATATATATTTAACTAATAATCACAAATTTTAATTATCTAGTTATCTAATAAATCATTAATAGTACATACTAATTATTTTAATTAACTATTATAATTATATAACAAGATAATAGTATATAGTAATTTATTATCTAGTTAAATTTATAATTACCTATTAGTATTATGTATTTAAATATTTTTATCTAATTTTTTTTATTAATTTTAGTTAACTTATCTTCCATCCAAATCCTTTAGAACTAGGAGGAAGTGGAAGAGATGAAAAATATGAAAGACATGAGATATGGACGCTGCTTGCAACAAAATTTTATTTGGCAACCAAATAGTGGATTTGTTGGATTAATTTCAAATCAGAATAAATACCAAAATTCATGCCAACATCCTACTAACCAAAGAGCCCCTTGGGTCTGCTTGGCAATTGTGGGAGTAGTGGTTATGAGATATTTTTAGAGTTCCGGCTTTGAACGGTTATGAGGGGTCCAATTTTGAGTGGTTTTAAGTATCGACTTTTAAGTCAATCCAATCCATGCTTGATAAAGAGCCGATCTGAATTTTTTTTTATAAGAATAAATAAAATAAAATAATAAAATTATTCAAAATCTATCAATTTTGAATGTTTATAAAGTCATCCAAAATTATATTACATCGATTTTGAAAAAAAAAATTGAGTCGACCAAAATCAGTGACTCGTAATAATTACTAAATAAATATTTTCATAAACGATCGATTCAAAAATATTTCAAAATTGATAAAAATATTGTTATCAAACACACCCTTAATGAACATATTCTCCCAATTAGAACTTCCTTTAGCCTCTGTTTCAATCTATAAAATCTCACTTATTATGTAGCCTTGGAGAGTCCGGGAAAAAAAAAAATCAGGGACTAACCAGTCAAAAGCTAGCGCAAATATGAAACCCCTTTCGACTTTCGACTTTTATTTTTCTCTGGGACTGGATCAGCAGTTTCCATTCCTTCTCTTTTATTATTAGTTACATCTCCCCTTCCCCCCTTCCCTTCTTTTCTCTATTTTATTTTCTCCTCTCCCAATCCCAAGTTCTAACCAAAAAGAAAAAATGTATCAAAACTTCCCAAAGACCAGATTTTTCACCACCACCACCATCAAAATCACCTCTTTCAAAGTTGAACTCCCATGAGAAGGAAGAAGAGGAAGCTGCAGCCATAGAGAAGGAGAGAGAGGAAGATGGTTTTGGATTGGAGACATTTTGCTTTGGTGGTTCTGTAGGTAACTGGTTTCTTCCTCTCTCTATTCCATTTGCTTTTCCTGGTACTTTCTTTAGTCCATATAGTTTAGTCAAGTTAATCTCCAGTTGATATATCTATGCCCATCATGTTTACACAATGAAAGATGAAGTAAAAGTAGGGAAAGTTGGGATTTTTCCAGGGAAAGAATTGTTCTTGATGGGTTCTGGTTGATGGTATTCTGAATTTGTTGTAAAGATGAGATCTTGATCTAGTTTAGGACTGACCCTTTTGAAAATTTGGTGAAAGATTTGATCTTTTGTATATTTTTTTTGATGGAATTCTGTGTTTTTGTTTTTAGGACTCTGTAGTATCGATTGCTTGGATTCTTCTATATGAATGGATTGAATGAAGGTTCTTAGTTCAGATGTTAAGAGCATTGTGCCATGGCTTGCTGGTTTCGTCCCTACTCATTTGTGCGTCCGCCATCGAGATGGGCCGCTGCAACTGCGACGGCGGTGATAGCTTCTGGAGCGTTGAGGCAATCATCCAGTGCCAGAAAGTGAGCGACTTCCTCATCGCCACGGCCTACTTCTCTATCCCCCTTGAGCTGTTGTATTTCGCCACCTGCTCCACCCTCTTCCCCTTGAAATGGATCTTCATCCAGTTCGGCGCCTTCATCGTCCTCTGTGGGCTTACCCACCTGCTCAATGTGTTCACCTACGAGCCGCACACTTTCCTCCTGATGCTGAGCCTCACCATCTCCAAGTTCTTCACGGCTCTCGTATCCTTTGCGACGGCGATAACGCTCTTGACTCTGATCCCCCAGCTCCTGAGAGTGAAGGTGAGGGAGAATTTCTTGAGGATCAAAGCCCGGGAGTTGGACCGGAAGGTTGGCAAGATGAAGAGAAAGGAGGAAGCAAGCTGGCATGTGAGGATGCTTACGCAAGAGATAAGGAAATCTCTGGACAGGCATACTATATTGTACACAACTTTAGTGGAATTGTCCAATACTTTGGCGTTGCAAAATTGTGCAGTGTGGATGCCGAGCGAGGATAAGAAGGAGATGAACTTGACCCACGAGTTAAGACCGAGGAGTTCTTCAGACTTGTATAGTCATTCGATTCCTATAGATGATCCAGATGTGATTGAGATCAAAGAAGCTAAAGGTGTGAAAATACTCAGGGGGGGCTCCATGCTCGCGTCTGCCAGCAGTGAAGGTTCTACTATAGAGCCCGGACCAGTGGCTGCGATCCGAATGCCAATGTTAAATGTGGCCAATTTCAAAGGGGGGACTCCTGAAATAATCCAGACTTGCTATGCGATACTGGTTTTGGTTCTTCCTGGCGTAAATTCTAGGGTTTGGGGTGGCCACGAGCTAGAAATTGTTGAAGTTGTTGCCGATCAGGTTGCTGTTGCCCTCTCCCATGCGGCAGTTCTGGAAGAATCCCAGTTGATGCGAGACAAACTGGTGGAGCAGAATAGGGCTTTGTTAATAGAGAAACGGAATGTGATGATGGCGAGCGAAGCAAGGAATTCCTTCCAAAAGGCCATGAGCCAGGGGATGAGAAGACCGATTCATTCCATCTTGGGTTTGCAGTCTATGTTGCAACAAGAGAATCTTAGCCCCGAACAGAGACTCATCATTGATACCATGGCTAAAACTAGCAGTGTTGTTTCAACCTTGATCAATGATGCGATGGATATCTCTACCGTCAACAATGAGCGACTAACTCTGGAGTTGAGATCCTTTCAATTGCATTCTATGATAAAGGAGGCTGTTAGTGTGGCGAGGTGTCTTTGTAATTGTAGAGGTATTGGTTTTGGGTTTCAGATCGAGAACGTTCTTCCTGACCGGGTCATGGGTGATGAGAAGAGGATATTTCAAGTGATATTGCATATGGTTGGCAATTTGTTGAATGGGAATAATGAAGGATTTATGTCATTCCGAGTTTGCAGCTATGCAGAGGATAAAGACAGGCCAGATCAGGGATGGATGCCCTGGAAGTCGAACATTTCTGAGGGGTATTCTTGCGTAAAGTTTGAGATCGGGATCCAAATGCAAAGTAGTGATTCAAGCTCATCAAGTCAGCTGGTAAGGCGACCAAATTCTGAAGGATTTGACATGGGTCTCAGCTTCAACATGTGCAAGAAGATTGTACAGGTATTTCAAATTACATTTCCTGATGCGTATGAAAATAGTATGTTGGTATGGTAGTTGTGTGCCTGGGCTTACTTCAATATGGATGAATATTGTGAATTTATATATATACAACTTCGACAAATGGTAATAGCTATAGCAAAACTATTTATTATGGTTGCACTTTTTAATTTAAAGTAAATAAACAAGAGTATCTATTGCTAGTGAATATTATTCCATTTAAAACTAACAAGAAACAACATATTATATATAAATTTATGTCTAAATGTATCAAAAAAAATTCTAGCTTAATTTTTTTTCCTTCCATTTCTGACTTTCCAAAACGAATAATCCGACACTCTGATCCAAAACTGTCGAAACCCAAATTGGGTCGGCTAATTCGTTTCATTGTAATCCAACAAAGTTCTATGCTTGTTGTCAGCTACCTAAAGTAACCTCCTCTCTCCCGGCTTGGAACTGGCAGTTAAACTATGAGACATTAACAACAATACACACAAAATGGGCCCAAACTTTAAATAGAATATTATTAATGTCATATTTCAACTTCTCTCCTGAAAGCACAAGTTGTACTTGGGTATTCACAAATTATGTCAATTACTCTGTTATCCCTCTATCACAAGTTTTAGGGAACACTTCAATTTACATTTTTGTCTCAACGTGCTATATTGGACAATTATCTATTCATAAGTGAAATTTAATTGTATTCCTCTCGCATGATTTTCATTGCTATGTGCATCATATATGTCCAAAGTCTGGTAGTGCAAAGAGTATCAGAGTACTATTTGGTTTTAAAACTTCTTCATTTTTGATTCTAGCAATAGGAAATAAGAAGAGGAAGAGAGATCAAGAAAAGATTTTGGGAGGAATGACTCAGAAACGGATAACAAGCATAAGCAGAACACCTAGATGTTGCATAATAATTTCATGTATCGTAACAGTATAAAGAAAAAGTATGTTATTTGATAATGTAGACACCGATAGGAAAGTTCGATTATTCTCAAAATTAGGATTCTAATGTGGCAAAAGTAACCCACCAATAGCAATGACAAGTGTGGACAGTACAATGAGAAAAAGTATAGTTATATACCTTACGTGCTTCAAAATCTGCCGGCTGCTCGGCTGCGGTCTCGCGGACCGCCATTGACTGCTCGCGCATCATCCGCTGGCCTCTGCCGCAGCTGAGAAAGCCATTGACCGTTCAGGGACTGGCGTCCGTTGGCCTTGCTCTGCCCCAGCCCCCCCCCCCCCCCCCCCCCCCCCCCCGCCGTCCGCATCACCGCGGTCGTCGACTCCTTCACAGGCGCCGGCTCCAGGGCGGAGGCTCCTCTCACCGTCAGCGATCTTGCGTCAGTGGAGAGGAAGGTGAAGGAGGCCGTGGTGGTGAGGAAGCGTGCGAGGAAAATGGTGGAGAGGGCCATCGTCGTGGCCATCTAAGAGGGAGAGGGAGAGGGAGAAGGAGAAGAAAAGGGAGATGTGAAGAGTCAAAAAGAACGAACCGAGAAAACAGTTTTTATCTCCTCTCCCAAAAACAATGTTTTAACATTGGTTTTGAAAGAAAAAAAAAAATTTGAAAGCAAAGAATGAGTGGATCACAGCCAAACACTATTTAGGACCATTTTTTACGTTTAAACTCAAAACTTTGAGTTTAAACATATATCCAAACACACCCTTAATTTGCCAAAAGGATTATAATTCCTTATCTAATTCCAGAACGGACACAATATTTTATATAATAACCTTAGATTATAGTTTTAATACTAAGAAAAGGCATAATAAAAAATGACTCAAATATAACAAGTATTTCTCTGTAACCTAATTGATCCAAAATTTTAGACGGTTTATTGTTGTTGTTTTACAACTCACGATTGACCCATCCATCGGTCCAATCTTGCGATATCTTCCTTTTGTACTCCACAAATGAACTTGGACCGTATGATAATACAGCCGCCATTTCACGCTCCCATTTGAGATGTGTTCTTAAGAAATGATGCTTATTTTGGAGGATGACTGCAAAATTCTCATTTATGCTTACTTTTGATCAGTTACTTGTTCCTGATTCTTTTTGTGGATACAGATGCAATATTACAGTTGCATGACTTTGATTCTTATGTACTCACCCTTGATCTTCAATGATTGATATACAGATGATGCAAGGAAACATCTGGGCTATCCCCAATCCTCAAGGTCTTCCGGAAACTGTAACACTAATTCTTCAGTTCCAGTTACGGCCTCCTCTCTCTCCGGTCTCTGAACTTGGGGGATCCTTGGACCGTCCCCGCATGCCTTCCACCCCTAACTTCAAAGGTCTCAGAGTCCTATTAGCCGATGATGACGACACAAATAGAGCTGTCACCAGAAAGCTCCTTGAGAAGTTGGGCTGTCATGTAACCTCAGTTTCCTCTGGCCTCCAGTGCCTCAGTGCTCTGGGCACCTTCGGGACCCCTCCTCCTTTCCAACTTATAATCCTGGACCTCCAAATGCCCAGGATGGACGGCTTCGAGGTGGCCATCAAGATACGGAGGCTCCGAAGTGGGTCCTGGCCTGCAATTGTGGCCCTCACAGCAAGTGCCGAGGACGGGGTCTTGCAGCGATGCTTGCAGTCGGGAATGAACGGCCTGATCCGGAAGCCGGTCCTGTTGCAGGCCATGGCAGATGAGCTCTATAGAGTCCTCCGCAACACTTAAAACAGAGGAGGTTAATACTTAATACCTCATTCTTTCTATCATGAATGCCTTCCAGGTTCTGGTAATGTTGATTGTTATACACATCCAATTGCAATACAACAGACTATGTATACAGATTCGAAGATAGTGAATTTTGATTAAGCCTAATGCGAAATTAATCTTTACAGTTGGAACTGAACATTGTGAATGCAGATAATTGCCCCATTCATGTAGTAGAGACTTTTTGGTGTAAGATTTTTTTAAGAGGGTTGGCGCATGTATGATTCTAACCAGTATAGCTTAATATTTCAGAAGCTAGTTAGCTTAAAATCTAAAAATTAATTTATCTTTAAAAATAAATATACCTAAAATATATATATTTAAAATTTAAATTTAAATTTTAACGCCAATTTTAATATTATTTTAATGATAATTTTTTTAGTGATGTTAATATTAATATAAAATTTAATATTATTTTTAATTTTAGTTTTAATATTATTTTTATTTTTATTTTTAATTTATTTTTAATATTGATATTAAGATAGATTTTTTTTAATATAGATAAATTTATTTTTTTTAATATGAGAGATTTAAAATTTTAAGATAGAGATAGATTTTTAATTTTTTAAAGGGAGATTTAAACTTTTTTTTAGATAGAGAGAAATTTGAAACAGAAACCTACGTATGAGTATTTTTTGCAGAAGAGATTTTTTTTTTCCGTGAAAGAGATTTGATTTTGATTTAAATATCTCGTAAGTTGTTCACGTAAGTTATTTCTGTATAAGAATATATATATATATATATATATATATATATATATATATATATATATATATGAGCCATAGGCTTATATTTCTACATGAGTCAATGCACATGTGGACCAATAGAAATAGATCAATTTCTATTGGTCTCCATGTGCATTGACTCATGTAAGAATATGAGTCTATGGCTCATATCTCTTTTTTCTATATATATATATATATATAATCAATCTTAATGAGAATTTAGAAATGATTATTCAGATAAGGAGGAGCTGACTTCATAATACTTCTGGGAGATTTTTGTTTTGCAGAATTTCTTGTCACATGAATGAGCTTTTACATTATGATGAACTGTGTTAAATGCCTTTCTTTGTGTTGATTTCTGAATATGCTTATTTGTTTGCTGTGGATAACCATGATAGAGTAAATGATATGGAACTTTTCGGATCATAGTTATTTGACTGTGGCATCAGCATAGTTTTCCATGATCTCCTTCTGTCTTGAACGCGAACGAACGAGGTATTCATTGAAAGACCCAAAGTGGTGCTCCATACTTTCTTGTAGTTAGTTCGACATGATCGATTGCTAACTATTCTTGAGAAAGTGAGGAGACATTTTATACGATAATTTGTGTCCAAAACATTCTATTCACTGTGAGTCTCTCATGCACATCCTTAGATATTGTTTTGTTGTATCGCTTATATCAATTTGGAGTGTGTTGTATTATAGTAAATGCAATTGTAATTCAAATCGGCACAAAGTGTTACAAAAATATGAATGTGTTGTATTATAGTAAACATGAAAATACAAAAATTCTCAAGATTTAGGATCCGTTTGGTTTTGTCTTTTTTTTTTTTTCATTGTAAAAATTATAACTTTTATAAAAAATGATTTGGTAGGGGTATTTTTTTTTTTTCTTTGGGAAATGTTATTAAAATAGTAAAAAATGAAAAAAAAAAAAAAAAATTGTTTACCATGTTTTCATAAAAAAACAAGAAAGAAAAATAAATAAATTTGTGATGTAGATGATATAGTATATTTGCTTGCTTACCAAACGTAAATAAATTTTTATTTTTGTTGTTTATTAAACAAGTTTTTGTTTATATAAATAAGTAACAACTTAGATATGAGATGTGCTTCGGTCGGTAGTCGACCTATTTTGTTACAATCGAAGTCGAATTGAGGTTAATTGGTTTAAAAATAATCAGAACTGAACCAAACTAACCAACTGGTCGGTTCGATTTTAAAATTGACTGATTTGATTCGGTTCGATTTGGCTCGACTGATCGATTTTGATATGCAAGAACTGTCATTAAAATTTTGGCACAGAACATGGAACATACACACCAATTGTTCCAAATGAACATACAAATAATGAACATGCTCTCACTTGGGAACATACTTATAAATAATGAACATGCTCTCACTTATCAAATAGTATAAAGGCATTGAACATACAACACCAATTGTTCATTATTTATAAGTATCAATAACGGAATCTCACTTGCACTCACTTATCAAAGAGTATGTTCCATGTCTTTGTTACTTGATGCTTTGAGCAAAATATCAGCATGATCTAATTCACCAATTTTATATGCGTCCGATTTGGTTTCGATTCAAACGACTTTTGGAACCAAATATATCGGTTATTTTAAAGATCCAACCGAATCAATCCAATCGGACCATCGATTTAGTTAAACATCGATTTATTCGGTTTGGATTGGATTGATTTATCGATTTGACTCAAATATGCACATCCCTATTGTCGATTTGTCAGTTTTTCAAACAAAGTTAAAAAAAATAATAGGTACAAATTTTAAAAACAAAAAGAATTATAAAAATAAAAAACAAATAAATGTAAGTGATATCAAACATTTCTTTGCCAGTTCTCAACAATATTATAATCCGCGTAACAAAGATGACTTGATTTGAGCTAGAATTGCACCCAAACAACTTTGGACTCTTGTTAGCAATCATCCGAATAATACGCTTATAATATACGAATTTTTACGTATCTTTCAGAAATGTATAATACTTACGTAATTTTGAAATATTCAAATTTTAAGGGTGTGACGTTTTAAACGCGTTCCGTACGAATTTTTCTGTACGAGTAATTTAAAAAATTGTCTAAAAAAATGTGGCTAGCAGTGCAACCTATTTAATAAACCAAAAAAGAAGCCTAACAGTCTTTTCATTAAACCAGCCTGGCACAATTAAAAAATATATCTATACAAAAAAACCCTCACATACAATCTATTTAATTAACCAAGAAAGAAATTCAACAATCTTGTTGCCTGCATCAATAATCATTTTGTGATATGGGTAGAAATATGGACTTATAAATTTGTGTTTAATGATTTGTTTGCTTATTTATTAGGGATTAAAAAATAAATACATGTCAATTTTTTAGTGCCGAATTTGTTCATATAAAACGTATTAAATACGAATTAAATCTAATATGAATGTTTCATGTTTGACGAATATTTGATCGATTTTTTTAACGTATTTACTTGTATTATGCTGATTTATATTCGTACTTTTGCCGTCCTAATTGTTTTTCGTTTGCCGAATTGCTAACAAGGCTTTGGACTGGGTTTGTTGGACTCATTTGAATAAAAGATGTCAGCTTATGCTTATTTATTTGATGAATTAGGGACAACTTTTGAAAGCAGGGGAAGACACTGACTAAGTTTTGGGACAACTTTTAGAAGCTGAGGAGAGAAGTTGCTCTCAAAAGCTGCTTCTCCAGCAGCAATATCAAAAGAATTTTTATCGGGGCACTCATATTCTTACTCGGTGCTATCCATTACTCGGGGACAACCAGGTAGAGAGGAGTTCTTACTCGGGGCAGCCTAATTTTGACTTGGGGCTAGCCAAGCCCCCCCCCCCCCCCCCCCCCCCAAATCCAATGAAAAAAAAAAAACTCTCTCTCTCTTCTCTACACACTCTTCCAACCAAAAATAATCTCCTCCTCCAACCTTCTTCATCCAAAACCCATCTCTTCTCTCCCAATTTTCTTCATCCAAACAAAACTCTATCTTCTCCCCACGATTTAAAGATTTCTTTCTTGAGATGACACCCAAAAGAGATTCCCAATCAATGTACAAATTTGTTCTTTAATTTCTTTTATTTTTCTTATCATTCTCAAAGTTTTTTCCTAATTCTTGTTTTATGAACGAAAATTGCTTCTAATCTATGTTATAAATGATTTAATCAAACTATATAACCACAATGTATGTTTACGTATAAATTAATTCGTATATTTTAGGGTTTTAGGGATGAGCGATTGTGTACTCGGGCCTGAAGAACACATGACTATAAAAAATTTCTACAGTCCTGTAAGAATACATGACTGTAAAAATTACTACAGTCCTATATTTTTTATTATTGTTTCTTAATGATGTATTTTTATTATTGTTTCTTAATGGTTTTCATAGCCGCAACCTAAAGGAGAAGAAAATTGATGCTGGAGTCAAAAGAAAGCGACCTGCTGCGTCTGAGAGCAGGGCACGCCAGGGAGTCCACGTTATTGAAAAATCAGTATCAATCAAAGAACCAGAGACGCTTAAAAGTTGTGGAACGAAGAAGACTACAACTAGTTCTAAGGGACCGGTTATCCGTTCTTCTTTTGATGATGTATCAGTACCAATCGCAGAACCAGAGACGCTTAGAAGTCGTGGAACGAAGAAGACTGCAACTCGTTCTAAGAGACCGGTTACCCATTCTTCTTCTTCTGATGATGATGATGTCTTGAATGTCCAAAATGCACGGGATGATGGTTCTGGACCTTCTTCCTCTCATCCAGCTGAGATGACCCGTCCACTTGGTTGCTCTTTGCTGTTCTCGATCGAGAACCATATTGCATATAAAATATGGAATGATCCGGCAAGTTAATTATTTCATTATAAATTAAATTTTAAGTATTTTACAGCTAGATTATCTATTTATGTTGTTTAATTTTCAGGATAGCATCTGTCTCTTAACAGTCATCAACCACGAAAAAAAGTACAACCAATGGGGGTTTGATGATTTGAGGGAACCCGTGAAGGCCAAAATCACCACCACCGGGTTACAAAATTTGTCAAGTTACTCTTACAAGATGGTGGACAATGCGCTGATATCTGCCTTCGTAGAGCGTTGGCATCCGGAGACCAACACTTTCCATCTCCCAGCAGGGGAGATGACGATCACATTAAATGACGTCCATCACATTCTGGACGTTAGTGTTGATGGTCGTGCAATGATGCATCACTTTTCTGACGGCGACCTTGAGTTGTACGACGAAATTGTCGACACTGTCTCAAATTATCTTCAAGTTTTGACTGATAAAAAATGTTGACAATCCTGACTTGAGTTGTACGATAAAAATGTTGACAGTCCTGACTTTGTAATTTTTCAACAAGTTTCAGATAGGACTGTCAAAAATTTGACAGTCCTTCATATAGTCAGGGACGTTAAAATTTTGACAGACCTTCATATAGTCAGGACTGTCAAAATTTTGACAGTCCTGACATTATAATTTTTTAGCAAGTTTCAGTAGGACTGTCAAAATTTTGACAGTCCTTATAACGCCCCGCAACTGCACTGTGCATTAAGCTGAGTCGAATTGAATTAGGCAATAGCTGGTGTAATCCCCCTGATTTTCAAAATTTGATAATATGGAATTTTCCCCAATTTACTGTATTTTTCTGATATTTTCGGGAATTAAATACCAGTGTTTTAATTATTAAAGGATTTTTAATTGATAATAAATAATATTAAAATATTATGAAAATAATATTTTATGGTGTAAAATGAAAAACTAGACATAGGGTATTTTTCCGGGAATTTATTGGACCCCGGATGGATTTTTAAACACATAAAAACTATTATTATTAATTTACCTATTTATTAAATTAATTGATATTTATTTATTTTATTTTTTAAAACCGGCCCAATACCCAATTCCGGCCCAGCCCGGCCCAGCCGCTCCCATACCGGGTCGGGTCGGGTCCGACAGACCCGAACCCGCTAACCCGTTAGCCCGCTAACCTTTCCCCTCCCAAACCCGACGCTGGTTCACCCCCGTCCGGCCGTTACCGCCGCCGGCGACGCCTCCTTTCCACTTCCCCTAAACGGCCGGCCGCCTCCCTTCTTCTTCCCTCAATCCGCCGGCGATCACTCTCCCCGGTCGCCTATAAGAACCCTAGCCACCTCCTCTCTCTCTTCCCCGGTCGTCCTCTCCTCCGGCCGAAGCCCCGCGCGCCGCCCTAGCCCCTGCCTCCCTCCGGTCTTCCCTCTCCCGGACGAACCCGCCACCTCGCCGCAAAACCCTTCCCTCTCCGCCTGGTTCTCCCCGCCCGGAGCCCAGCACCGGCGCCGCCTTCTTCCGACGACCCCGCACCTCCAGTTATCTCCTCCGGCCAGAAGCTGAGCGCCGCCCTGACACCACTTCCAGCCATCTCCCCGAGCTCGCCGTTCAGCCGCCGGTCGTCCCGCCTCCGTGAGCAGCCGGCCGCCCCGCAGTCCCTGGCCGTCTCTGCTGTGTCCGCCAACAGTAGACACGGACACAGGATCCTTGGCCGGACACAGAAGCCCTAACCCTAGTGAACAGTGTCGGACACGATTTGGACGCGTGTCGGATACGGTTTAAACTTGATTTTTCAGAACTACTTCAGGTATTCGTAACTTTTGACTCGTAGCTCGAAATTCAATTCCGTAAATTATATCGCGTAGCCTGTATGACCCTCTCGGTGCCCGGACAAACCGCTCGGGGCATCGCGTCCTGTGGTGATCGCACACCGCGATCCAAAAACAGGAAAACCAGACCCTGTATCACCCCGATATCGAGTACGCCCCGCCAAACGGGACGACTTGGTCACGTGCGGTCTTTACTGACACGTGAGCATCGTAGATACGGACGTACGGGCTTTCGCAGAAGCTGATTTGGATGTGCGTGCACACCGGAATCAGTGCGTATCCGCGGACACCGCCCCGTATCCGTACTTTCTGTTTCTTGCTGTAACTTAGTGTACACAAGTCAGATCGAGACGAAACTTGCGCCATCGGACTCGTAGCAATACGCTGGTCCTGTGGGTCAAGTTTGGTTCGATTCTGAGAACGTTGACAAAATCGTGTGTCGTGGGCCCCACAGGCTCCACTCGACGGGCGATTTTGAGAACGGCTCATCGGAATCCAATTCTGGAAGTTCCGTTGGGTTCGTATCATCGTTCCTGACCTGTTGACACTAAGTTGGACTGTTTTTGAGATCTTTGACCCTGGCGCATTTTTTGGTGCAAAGCGGCCCACATCTGGACCCCGCCATGACCCGAAAATGACGTTTTTGCCCTTGTCTCCAAATTGGACTCAAGGACAGGCGTTCCTAGCTGATTGATGTTTTCTGAACCTGATGGTAATGTCTATTTCAGCAACCGGAGTACTGCTTGGAAATCCAGCTGAAGCCCGAGCTGAAATTGGAACAGGAAATCCAGGCAAGTGTACCTTGCCATTAAATGCAGTATTTAATTCATTTTGAATCTCTTGCTCTAATTTCTGTGACTGTGGTACTTGCCCTATCAAGTAAATTATTCCCAGGACACCTGACACAAGCATGATACAGAATCTTCCTGATTATTCAAGGGGGGTTTGTATAAGATATAGATTTTATGATTTAAGCTTTAGAACTTAATAAATGACTGACTGCATTAGTTTCAATCTTGCGTAACATGAACATTGAGATCTGTGACGTGAGATTCATTGGGTGGGGAGAGTATTATCATATCAAGGCTGATTATATTATATATATATATATCTGGTTATCTGGAAGTGTCCTAGTCTCTGACACAGAGCTTTGACACCTGTACTGGCCCTTCGAGAAAACACTGCTATGGTTTCTTGTCACTGATCCTGTAGTAGTCTCAGCCTGAGTATGAATAATAACTCTCACTTGCATGATCACTTAGCTGGTTTTAATTATTTACACAGATTTGTTTGATAGCAATATCGGCATGCCACTGTCTTAAACTTATTAATTATTGTGCTTCTCTTGTGTTTAACATTTTGATTGACTTGCATGCTCATTCACTGTATTATGGCTCGTATTCTTCTGTACCTTGTTACGTCCCGCTGAGGACCTGGTTTTGTTCTCCAGTTATAGCAGACGAGACCTACCCTGAGGTGTACGGAACAGGGGCACTACTCGGAGCAGTACCTGAACCTGAGGACGAGGTGACCGCTGAGGACTTCTCCTGAACAACTGCTTCACCATGCTCAGTCTTATGGCCAATAAAACTTTATTCCTGTTTAATTGAACTCTTTAATTCCTGTCTTTGAGAACTTGTGTAACAGACTTAATATCGGATTGTTCTCCGATTTATTTACTTTGTCTGGTTGTAACTTAATATTTCTTTTGCTGAAGTTGATATCTTATATCTGTGGATGAGAATAGTAGACCCCGACTGATGTAATACAGCTTAAGTATGCTCGATGGATCCATTAAATTGGGTTTGTCCATCGATGCATGCTGCTGGCCATAATCACGCATCCAGTCCCTCGGTATTTTGGGATTGGGGCGTGACAGCTGGTACATTTTGATTTGTTGGATTTGGGAACAAGTATTATTTTGAGTTAGTTTCATGTGCAAATCGCCAGCGGAGTTCGATGGGAACATGTGTTCGTTCAGAGCAGTACTGGGATAGCTGGATTAAAGCGATAATGTCGTCTTCTTTAGTCCGATCGGTCGGATGATTTGGAGAGCACGGCTTGCTCGCACGGTCATACCAATTGAGTAGATCGTGCTTTGCATCGGACCACGGGTTCAAGGGATCGGCCGTATCGGCAGGGCAGTATGCTTAACAGAATCAGACTTGGTGAGTGGGCTCTGTCCCTTCTCCTCTACATTTTCATGCCTAATAATTTGGACACACGTAATAAGGCTTGGACACTTGGACTGGAACTTGGAAATCACCGCACTATGGCGTGCATAGAGTGCACGTCGTTTGCTTGGATAGATTTATGGCTTGAGTTGGTTTCGCATTGGGACAGTTGGAGCTAGAGTTGGATTATATTTGGGACAGTTAGAGCTAAAGTTGGATTATATTTGGGACAGTTGGAGAAACAGTTAGAATTATACATCTTGGTTGGAACATCGGACAATTCGGGCAGGCGAGCGAGCGTGCATCCGTGCACGAGTATCACTTGTGCGCTTTGTCATGCAAGTCGTGCAGTTATGGTTCAAAATTGGACAACTACATCGGTGAGGGCATTGTGCCACTGTTGGGGCATTGTGACACGAGATTGTTCTGAGCGTGGGGTGTTGCACCAATTGGAATATTGTGTCGAAAAGCGGCATAGTGCCTATGGGGATAACTTGAGATTGTGCCTTGGGTTATAGTTGGAGAATGGTTATGGATAGTTGGTTGGATTGAGGCTAGATAGTTTGGTGGGACGAAAATGCTCGATTCTCTCGTCATACCTACTTGGAGTTTGCTTCGGTCACGGACAACCTGTTGCGCACAGGGTTTGGTTTCCTCGAATGGGAAGGCTCCGGGACACCGGGACCGTTCGTCCATGGAGGAAGAAAATTGGATAACGTGCATTGGGCGCGGTGCCGGCAGTTCAATGCGATTCAGGCGGGCTAGCTACTCAGCTCTGGATCGAGTAGAACCGCAGTTGAACAGTCCTTTATGGCTTGGCCAGTGACTTCATATAGATAAGAGTTTGTTTACTTTGTTTTGGTTTGGTTTGGTTTGTGCTTTTCGTGTAGGCGACGGCCACCTTGCCTCGGCAATAGTGTGTATATCGATGATTGGATTATAAGGCTTGGATTGAGGATGTATATTGAGACTTGGATGATGGTTCGATAGGATCACGTATTGCTTGGGTTTGAGTAGGACGGTTTGCATGCTAGTTTCCTTTTTGAGTTGGATATATATATCTGCTTGTATATTTGCTTGAGTTGAATACTTGCATGCTTAACTTGCTTTACAGTTTTCCTTAACATGTCATACCTATGCCATGAAATAAATTTATGATTAAAGTAGAAAGATCACCATATAACTGTTTGCATCCACTATTCTACTTAGTGTCGGTTTAGACGAGTGGGTTACCTCGCTCACCAGTACGACTGTGTACTGACCCACGTTTGTGGGCATTATTTTAGGTACGCAGTTGTAGTGGCGCTGTTTGGATATACGGGACATAATGTATGAACGGTAAGTACCTTTGTGTGCTAGAGAAAGAGCAGGAGTGTTGCATTCTCCTTTGTGGCATTTTATTTGGACCCTATCGAGAGCTTCGCTGCACATATTCTGATGTGTGCTTGGTACACAATACTTGACTTTCGCTGCAACTTGGTCGTTTCGATGATAACTTGATATTTGACAACATCGCCTTATGAGAGCGCAACTCCAGGCTTGTACGGTATCACATCCCGATGAGAACGATTGTCCTGCGGGAGCGCTGTAATGTGGTGATTCATGTTCAGCGGGGACTATTGAACCTGCGGGAGATTGGGGCGTGACAGTCCTGCATAGAGTCAAGACTGTCAAAATTTTGATAGTCCTAACTTTATAATTTTTTCAGCAAGTTTGAGTCAGGACTGTCAAAAATTTGACAGTCCTGCAGACAGTCCTAACTTTGTAAAATTTTCAGCAAGTTTGAGTCAGGACTGTCAAAAATTTGACAGTCCTGCATAGAACCAGGACTGTCAAAATGTTGATAGTCCTGACTTTGTAATTTTTCAGCAAGTTTCAGGTAGGACTGTCAAAAAATTGACAGTCCTTCATATAGTAAGGACTGTCAAAATTTTGACAGTCCTGACTTTGTAATTTTCTAGCAAGTTTCAGGTAGGACTGTCAAAATTTTGACAGTCCTAACTTTGTAATTTTTTCAACAAGTTTGAGTCAGGACTGTCAAACTTTGACAGTCCTGCATAAAGTCAGGATTGTCAAAATGTTGACAGTTCTGACTTTATAATTTTTTAACAAATTTGAGTCAGGACTGTATATTTTTTTTCTGCATATAGCCATATACAATACAAAAGTACAAAAGTCCTGCATATAGCCATATACAATTTATTCAAAGTGACTAATACATTGCTTCCTCTATCCTCATCAGCCTTCAATCGTCCCACACACGGATGTCCCGTTGGAGTCTCGGGAATAGAATGATTGTGGATTATATTCTTAACTGTGACTGTCCACATCTTATTGTAGCTCTCAACTATAGACAGCTTGAATGGGCATCCACATTTTCTGGTTCCAACGATTTTGACCGGGACTTTTTCTCACAAACTGTATCTTTGCGATAATGACTCCTGAACACACCTCTTTCACAACCAAGTTCTACTTTTCTATGGCTCATCATTCCTCTTGTCGATCTTGAAATGACAATTACTATGTTGTGTTGAAGTGCAACTTGTTTACACCAATCTAACGCATCATCAGAAGAATGAAAATAAATATCACCCATAAATAGATGGCCGACATCAACGAAAATAGCAGGGACGACACTAGTACTAGGTAGTTCCTGTTACCAAGAAAAAATAAATTTTTACCACCGAAACAATAGCTTGTAATTTAAACTAGGATTGTCAAAACTGTATACAGTGCTATTTGGTAGGACTGTAAAAATTTTTACAGTCCTACATTTACGTAGGACTGTAAAATTTTCTGACAGTCCTGATAGGAATAAACACGAAAAAAATATGTTCAACGTGCGAAAAAAATTACCGAGAGTGGTTCGCAAGGACCGAGATGGTCAACGAAAGTAGTGTCGGTTATCTTTAGTGGATTCGATAATCCGATTTTCTCGTGTATATCTCCTACATTGGTTGGAAAGAATTCAATAATTTAGAGTTAACAAAATAATTCTCGTATAATCATAATTTTTCGAATACATATCGAATAAAGATTGAATATCTGTAGAAGAATCACCAATTTAGCTTAGGACCACATTTTTTATTTCAATAATTTTTAGGATTTTGATTTAGAGATTTATGGAAGAAAATGACAAAGAGAAAAGAAAAATGCAAAGTGACCACAAAAAAAAAAAGAGTTGGCTTGCATACTGTTTGCTTGGATAACCCCAAGTAAAAAAATTTCATGTTAAATTTGTAATTTAAATGAAAAATAAATTGGATAGTCCGAGTAAGAAAATGAGTGCTCCGAAAAATATTCTATCAAAACCCTAGTCTGATTCAAGAACTTGAACCCAACCCCACACGAAAAAGAGGTCGATCAATGGCGGAAGAGAGAGAAGCAGAGTACCACTCCAATGACTTCCAATGGGAAGAACTCCAAGAGGAGGTCGAGAGCGACCCTTCCCTCCACTACCACCTCGCTCCTTTCTCCGCTCCTCCAAACTCTGCTCCTTCTCCTTCCTCCGACGCATGGAGGAGCTTCCACCGCCGTCACTCCACCGGAAAATTCTTCAAGGTCTCTCTCTCCGGACCATGTATTTTTTTATTTTTTTTCTATTTTTTGATGGTTTTGGGAAGTGGGTTTTATCTCAAATTTGGTTCTTGGTTGCAGGAAAGGAGGTACTTGCTGAAGGAGTTCCCTGAACTGGCTCTCTCCGATGAGGATTCTGTTGCCAAGGTTCTGGAAGTAGGATGTGGGAATGGGAGCACTGTTCTTCCCATCTTGCGGTATTTTGAGTAATTTCAGTATTGAGCTCTTCAATTAAAAAAAAATGAGTTGCATTAGATCTAAATAATATCAATAGTTATGCATGATTTGGATACTAACTAGGTTGCAAAAAGTTATAGAAGGATCCGCTACAAAGGAACTTTACTTCTAGTATCTCACATATGTTTGGCACGATCACGAGACTCTGCGAAATCACCACCCTCAAACCATTTTTGGGTTCTTTTAGAGAAAACGTTATAGAAGGGTCCGCTACAAAGGAACTTTACTTCTCGTATCTCACATTTGTTTGGCACGAACATGACTCTGCGTAATCACCACCCTCAAGCATTTTTTGGGGTCCTTTTAAAGGGTAGATACGGGATGGCCATATCTGCATGAATGTCGAAGAAGTATCACGTTGGATACGTGTTAGATACTGATATAGACACGAATCAATTCTCTGGAGTGTCTTGTGCAACCAAGGTTCTTTGTTGTGTATTGTTTGGTTACGTGGAAATATAGGATAAGAAATGTGTTTGTTCATGGAAAGACAAAAGCTGACACCAAGTGAGGAGAAGATGAGGTAAAATCATCTCAGGTGGTTTGGACACGTGGAACGTATACCGGTACATGTAACGGTTACAAAGAGCGATAATATATTAGTTAAGAGAGATGCCATAACTAGGTGTAGGCCTACGATAACTTGGATTGAGGATGTAAAGAAGGATATGGGTTTCTTATTGTTAGAGATTAAATTACCCTTAACAAAGTTGTGTAGAAAAAAAAAAGATCAACTAGCTGACCCCAGAATTTAAGATAAAGTTGCCGATTCTGGATCATTTGGTTGGGATTTATGGTTGACTTGTAAAAGGGAAAAAATGTGATATACACCAATAGATGCGCTTGTTAGGACTAGAGTGATAAGATAGTAGTTAAATAGGCTTAAATGAACATGGATTGGAGCTATAGAAAGGATATGATTATTGTTAGCGTTATATAGGACATCACTCTTAAAAAGCTGAATGGAATGAAAGGATTCAAATAGCCAATCCCAAAGTTTTGGGATAAAGGCTCTTTTGAGCTGTAAAAAATGAGAATTTAGAAGTATGTTACATTGTTAATACACGGAGATGTATGGTTGAACAATTGGTTGTTTTATGGAAGAGAGCTCTGTGTTATTAAGAGTTTGTTACAATTATTGGATTTCTAAAGCGAGGGCAATAAGAGATATAGCAATCAACCAGGAAGGAACGGTGAAAACCCATAATATAACAAATAGGAAGGAACTATGAGGAAGATTCGTTATGAAGTAATATTTTTAAGTGGAATGAAATGAAATGTGAAGCGTTCATTAGACCAAGTGATTCCTATAGGCTACAAAATCCATGGTTAACTCATCTTTGGCTTTGGCTTTGTTTCATAATGGTTTTATTCGTGTTTCTCCTTTTACATAATGCATCTTGTTGTCTCTACATATATTACCGGTTTTGTTGTTTTCTCATGCAGACAATATTATCCAGGCGATGTTACCTTCCAGCCTGTATTGTAGTAGGTGATATGAGTCTAACAGTACTCTATGGCTAAATTTCTTTGTATTATCTGAATCAAGTTGGTGGTTACAAATACTATGCATAGAAAGATAACATGAAGAAGTTTAGACAGTCTGAATAAGGAACCAATTTTGTACACTTGACAAGACAGATTGCTAGTTAACCTTTTAATAAACCTCGTTTTTTTCCCCTCAACATCTCAATTGTTTTAATAGACAACTTAGCCAACCACGTGTCTTGCCATATGTACCTAGGTGCTAACTCTTGGTACAACGTGTATCCATTTTACCACGTAATAATTTCTTTGACAGATTTTGGGCAAATGTATGACATTTGTGTAAAGTTGTAGCTGGGTGTAACCAACAGATTCTTCTTATGGTACTTCATACTCCATATAAACTCAAATTGGTTCATACTTCATAGCTTGCTCAAGTAAATGGGTGTAATATGGATCATCAGGTGTAGTGTTTAGCGCAGGCAATAAGTTTGTAATCAGGCTATGTAAAGGTTGACATTCTCTACCCACTTGCACCATAAAGATGTTGAAGCTGTCAAATATTTACATGCAGGTTTTGCCTGTTTGTTGTTGTTAGAGTTATTTTATTTTGTTATTTATCATATGAGGGTATAATAGTAATTGTGTGTGTATTGCATATCAATATAAATAGACATGAGATGCAACCTAGGGTTTAAGGCCCTTGCAATCTCCTTTCTCATATTCTCTCTTCTCCTACTTTCCCTTCTCCTCTCCATCTCCAAACTTCACTTGGTATCAGAGCATATATTTGTTAGTACTGTACATCCCATCCATGACAGGGCCGATCGAACTCGGCCGTGAGTTCGACAGGGGTTCGGGGGCGGTAGCCCCTGATTGCAGGGTTGGGGGCGGCAGGCCCGAAAATTTTTTTTTGGCTGTTTTTCGTCTACTTTTCATGATTCGCCGTTCGTTGTTCGTGGTTCGTTTATGAGATCTAGGGTTTCTACAGATCTTCGTTGGTTATTCGTCGTCAGTTGAGGTTCGTTGTGAGATATAGGGTTTCAAAGATCTCGTCTTTCTGTTGCATCTGCAAGTATGGTGGGGACCGAATCTTCTAGCGAGATTAATAGTGGTGATGGTAGCGGAGGTGGTTCTCCTTTTACTGTTATTCATAATGATGAATTGGGAAAGTCGATTACAACGGTGAAACTCAATGGTGCGAACTACCTTGACCGGTCCAAGTCTATCAAAGTGGTGTTAAGGGCGAAGAAGAAGTTGAAGTTTTTGACGGAAGAACCCCTGCCTCAAACGTCCGCTGAGTATGAAGATTGGATGAGTGCAGATGCATACGTTATGTTGTGGTTGTGGCATAGTATGGAACCACATATCGCTGCTAATGTTCAGTGGTGTGAATCAAGCAAACAGATTTGGGCATCTCTGGAAGAATCATATTCGCAGAAGCGAAACGTTGCCCGTATCTTTGAGTTGTACGAGTTATTGTTCAATACAAAGCAAAATGGAAAGCCTGTGAATGAATATCTGGCTTCAAAGAAGGATTTATGGGAGGAACTGCTTCAATATCATCCTGTTAATACTGATTTGAAGGAAGCTCGCAGACAGAAGGAAGAGTTTCATGTTTCACTTATCCTAGTCGTCTTGGATACTGTGCTCGAACCTTATAAAGCTCAAATCCTTGCTGGAGAGCAGTTACCTACGGTGGCAGATATTTTCTCCCGTCTCAATCGTTCCTTTCTGGGACAGAGTTCTGTGGTGCCGAATACTGACTCTTCTTCCCTAGTTTCTAGTGTTGTTGGTCGTGGTGGTGGACGTGGTAGTGGACGTGGCGGTAGAGATGGTGGTCGTAGTTTTGGTCGAGGAGGAGGCCGTGGTGGTAGAGACAATGTTCGTGGTGGTGGTCGCGGTGGTGGTGGTGGCCGTGGTCAACCACGAAAGTGTAACTATTGTGGAATGCTCGGTCATGTAGAAGACTACTGTTGGGACAAGTGGGGCAAACCAGAATATGCACATCAAGTGCATGCTGAAAATATGCAGTCCCAGGTCACCACTCCTGCTCCCAGAGATGATACTTCGGGTTTCAATCAGACTTCAACGTCCGATACCTCATCTCCATTTCAACAGATCCTCCAGAAGTTGAACGCGCTTGCTAGTACCACCTCCCAACCTACTGCAACCATGGCACATATAGGTAATCCTGCTTTTGTGGCAACCCAGTCACCATCCACCTCTTGGGTCATCGACTCAGGAGCAAGCTCTCACATGTCTGGTATAACATATATCTTTCATAATCGTAGTTCCATGAAACATAATATTATCTTGGCTGATGGGTCTACTCATCCTGTGCTTGGGAAATGTGTCATTCACCCTACTCAATCACTATCATTATTTGATTCATTATATGTGCCTAATTTTCCATTTAATTTGTTATCTGTGAGCCAGTTAACCAAATCTCTTCAATGTTCTATAATATTTTCTCCCAATTCGTGTATTTTTCAGGACCTCAGGACGAAGAAGATGATTGGTTCGGGACATGAAAAAGATGGACTGTACTACTTGGATCTACTTGGAAAAGCCTTCACTTCTGTTTCTACTTCTCCGTTGCAGTGGCATTATCGTTTGGGACATCCGTCTTTGGCTAAGTTGTGTCAAGTTGTTCCTAGTTTGAGTCATGTTTCTAGTCTTGAATGTGAGGCTTGTCAGTTAGGCAAACATCACTGTAGTTCCTTTCCTCGTCGTAGTGAGAGTCGTCAATTAGAGTCTTTTGATCTTGTTCATTCTGATATTTGGGGTCCGTCTAGAGTCAAAAGTCCGAAAGGATTTTAGTATTTTGTTATTTTTATTGATGATTATTCCAGAATGACTTGGTGTTATTTAATGAAAGAAAGATCTGAGTTTCCAAATGTGTTATCTGTCTTTTATAATGAAGTCTATGTTCAGTTTAATAAACGTATCAAAATTTTGCGTTCTGATAATGCTTTGGAGTATACTCAATCTTCTGTGAACAGTTTCTGTGTTGATCGTGGTATGATTCATCAAACCAGTTGTGTCCACACCTCTCAACAAAATGGTATAGCCGAACGCAAACATCGACACATTTTAGATGTGGCTCGAATTCTCATGTTCAATATGCATGTCCCTAAAAGTATTGGGCAGATGCCGTTCTTACTGCATGTTATCTTATTAATCGCATGTCACCATCTGTATTAAATAACAAAGTTTCATTTACCATATTACATACAGATGTCGTATCCTTTTCCTTATCTCCTCGAGTGTTTGGCTGTGTTGCTTTTATTCATAACTTGGAACCTAATCGAGATAAGTTGGCTCATAGATCCCTGAAGTGTGTCTTTCTTGGTTATCCCCGTACTCAAAAAGGTTATCGTTGTTACAGTCCACAGTCACGCAAATATTATGTCAGTGCGGATGTTACATTCTTTGAGTCTACCCCTTTCTTTCCTTCAGGAGACCGTTGTATTCCTTTTACAACAGATTTGATATCTTCCATATCACTTCCGGTCATTCCTGAATCAATTTTTGTCTCCATTCCCCATTTACAGGTTTATCAGAGATCCAAGGACAGGCCAGTGGTTCTGCAAAATTCAGCCTTCAACCAATTATCTTCCGTGCCTGAGGTTTCTGCTCCCATCACCACAGATCCAGATGATCTTCCTATTGCTCTCAGAAAAAGACAACGCTTTTGTACCACAAAGAATAAGCATCCCATTTCTAACTGTTTCATTACACCGTGCTTCATCATCTTTTCATGCATTTGTTGTTTCATTGTCTTCTACTTTTATTCCCAAAACTTACAAGCAGGCTATGTCATCTTCTGGTTGGAAAAGTGCAATGGATGAGGAGATGTATGCTTTACATCAAAATCAGACTTGGGAGCTTACATCACTTCCTGTTGGAAAACAAACAGTGGGTTGTAGATGGGTGTACACTGTTAAGTATCACCCTGATGGTTCTGTTGAGCGCCTTAAGGCACGGTTGGTTGCCAAAGGGTATACTCAGACATATGGCGTGGATTATATGGAGACTTTCTCTCCAGTGGCTCGGCTGAATTCAGTTCGGATTCTTATTTCTGTGGCGGTTAATCACCAATGGCCTATATATCAGCTGGACATAAAGAATGCTTTCTTGCATGGTGACTTACAGGAGGAGGTTTATATGGATCAACCACCGGGATATGTTGTAGCAGGAAATAAAAGACTCGTATGTCGATTGAAGAAAGCATTATATGGACTGAAACAGTCACCTCGTGCTTGGTTTGACAAGTTCAGTTCAGTTCTCATTCAGTATGGCTTTCGGCATACCACATCAGATCATTCAGTATTTTGCCATTCTTCCTCAGCAGGTATTATCGTGTTGATTGTTTATGTTGATGATATCACTATATCTGGGAGTGATCATACTGGAATTGTGGACTTGAAGGCCTACCTTAGTCGTCAGTTTCATACTAAGGATTTGGGTCTTCTTCGATATTTTCTTGGAATCGAGATTGCTCGATCTAAGAAAGGTGTGTATCTGTCACAACGCAAGTATGTTCTAGACTTGCTCTCCGAGACTGGGATATTAGAGTGTCGGCCAGTTGAGACTCCTATGGATTATCATGACAAGCTTGATGCTGACAGGGGAGAGTTATTTGAGGATGTTGGATATTATAGACGTTTGGTTGGCAAACTTATATATCTTACTGTTACTCGACCAGACATCACATATGCAGTTGGAGTAGTTAGTCAGTTTATTCATGCCCCTCGGCAACCACATTGGGAGACTATCTCTCGCATTTTTCGATACTTTGAAGGGTGCACCTGGAAAGGGTTTGTTGTACAAACCTTCCCAGTTGCTTACGGTGACTGGATTCAGTGATGCTGATTGGGCAGGCAGTCGCAGTGATAGGAGGTCTACTTCTGGCTATTGTACGTTTGTGGGTGGCAATCTTGTCATGTGGCGTAGTAAGAAGCAGAATGTTGTGGCTCGTTCTAGTGCAGAGGCCGAGTACCGTGCGATGGCTCATACAGCTTCTGAGATGATGTGGGTGCTGTCTCTTCTTCATGAAATGAGAATCATGATTCCTATTCCGATGGAGATGTATTGTGATAATCAGTCGGCAATGTTTATCGCAAGTAATCCGGTGTTTCATGAGTGCACGAAGCATATCGAGGTGGATTGTCATTTTGTTCGTGATTTGTTGCTGAAGAAACAGATTGTCACACCTTATGTTCGGTCAGAGGATCAATTATGTGATATCCTCACCAAACCACTTGCTCGTGGTCAATTTTCTGATTTATGTAGCAAGCTGGGCATGTCTGATCTATATGCTCCTGCTTGAGGGAGGGTGTTAGAGTTATTTTATTTTGTTATCTATCATATGAGGGTATAATAGTAATTTTGGGTGTATTGCATATCAATATAAATAGACATGAGATGCAACCTAGGGTTTAAGGTCCTTGCAATCTCCTTTCTCATATTCTCTCTTCTCCTACTTTCCCTTCTCCTCTCCATCTCCAAACTTCACTGTTGTAAAGGGGCGTATGTTTTTTTTTTTTTCAGTTTATATATTTTACTTAATTGGCTCCATATTCAGACATTTATTGGAAGTTTTCAGGAGAACATATTCCTCACCATCTAGTCTCGATTAATTATCTAAGATCACCTCTAAGATCACCTATCGTATCCATCTTTCTTATGCTCAGGAATCCCTCAGTGTTCAATTGTTTTTTTATTTTTTCCAGCACTACAATTTACCTTTTATGGTCTTTCACAGACTTTGAGATACTGTTTCTAACATAATGTCTTTGCTTAGTACAAAACAGAGCGTTGCTGTCTATGCTTGCGATTGTAGTGCGGAAGTTCTTGAAACAGCAAAGGAGATGATAGCAACTGCAAATATTGGTCCATTGAAACATCGATTTCATCCATTTTTACTGGACTTCTCAGAAAATCCGTTCCCAAATTGGTTGTTCTGTGCTAATTGTCAGAAGATGCCTTTGGCAAACCTGACTGGCTTCTTTTCAGGTCTCTCTCTCTCTCTCTCTCTCTCTCTCTCTCTTTTTCTTTTTTACTTCAATGGTGCTGTTATTCAGCTACGGTATTGTACTATCATGCATGATTATGACGTGTGTTCCTTGTTGGACTTCTTTTAGGTGCTAATCCAGATAACATGAGTGGGTCAACCTCCTTAAAAGGATCCCAGTGTTGTATTGGTGGAGTTGATTTTATTACCTTAGTAAGCATAATCTTGCTGATTTTATTTACTATCAATATAGAAACTTTCTTCTCATTTGTAAGCCATGTACAGGGATATATGAATTTAAGTACAATATCTCTATATGGAGACTTATGGTTTTGTTGTCCATAATTGTCCATAGTTATCTCTGGGAGATGGTCAATGGCGTGGCAAATCTATATACACTACAAAATAATTGAACCAAAGAGAAGAAATTCTTAATCCCGTAATTTCTTGTCTTAAAATTTTCCATAAAATAAAGAGAGAGCAGTGTTTAGTTATAGTTAAGAATATTATAATATTCTGAACTGTTGGTGGCTAAAAGGAGGTATTTTAGGGTTCAAATTCAATAGGAAATAAAAAAATATGAGCTAACATCACCCAATTTTAATTTCTAGTCTAATGTGGATCATTTAATCCATACTTCAACGAATGGTGGTCACCTAGAAGGGGTTGTTTTGTTCTTTAGAGCCTATGAAACTTGGAGAACCAAAGCGGCCCAGAAATCATTTTCAGAGGGGACAAAAATAAACTAACTTACAAATTAAGGGACATTATATAGTAAGTTATACAACAATAAAAATAATAATAATGTGCATAACAAGTTTCGGAGATTGAACCTACGGAAATATGCCTTGGGAGTGATGTCCAGAAAAGTTCCTCAGTTTCATTGTCAGTTTGCCTAAGGTTGGGGGGGGGGGGGGGGGGGGGGGGGATAGAGGATGTAAATTGACCCAAAGAAAATAATTATCGAGATGTTGCTGCCGAAAACAGAAAAATAAAGACGAGTTTTGGACTCTGAGCAGATTCATTTTGCAGCTTACGCCAATCTTTGAACCAATAAAAAATGTAGTTCTTTCTACCACACTATCTAAGATACTCTATTTACAACCGTATCATTTAAATTAAGACTTAAAGTTTGAATATCTTTTATTTCTTCAATCATTGAAAAGAACTAATAAGTCAAGTTAATTATTTTGGCTGAACACATGGCTTCTTGGATAAAGACCATAATAATTAACTAATTGAGCTATCTAGTTACTAAATACATATGGAAACAAACTTTAGTATAACATATACATAGACTGCAAATAAGGAAACCTAAAACTTAGGGGGAATGGCCCGCTCCCCCTTGGCCTAGGGTGGATTCGCCCCTGGTGGTGGTTTACATGGCTAAGTTCTCCAAGTTTTTGTTCCAATCAGTCCCAAGTTATTGTGTTTGGTGGGGGGTAAACTAAACTTGGAACCTAAATTACTAAAGCATTGGACTCACAATTCCCTCCTATTAAACTTAAAGTTCTTCAAGTTCCTACCATTTTTACTTGGAGCTTAGCTAAGGAACTTGGGGAACTTAATCCTTTGTGTTATAGGGACAAACCCGTGTTGACTAAAGTTCATGTCCCACCAAGTTCCACAACAAGTTCCTTTAAGTTCTTGGCTAGGTTCTAAGAACGAAACAACCCCTAAGAAATTATGGTATACTTTAGGCATACAACATTTGAGAGTTAAATTAAAAATTATGGCCACATGTAACATTGAAATTAAGAGGGCATCGCTTGGTGCGATGTTGAGGTTGGCATTTGCATCACGGAGGATATGAGTTTTGAGTCACGGAAAAAACCTCTTCATATTGGGGATAGGTTGTGTATTTCTTGAACCTCACCATACACTGCATTAACATGAGTCTCATGGCATTGGGAGGCCCTTTATGTAAAATTGAAATAGAACTAATCAATAAAAACTATAGCGCTACATTTATGCATTGTTTTCAATTTAATAAAAATGTTGGAAAAATTTGAAATACTGTGAAATGATAGTAGAAAAGTAGGGAAATAAGGAAAACATAAACATAAAAATTGACTCAAGAACAACAAGCCCTTGTCCCAAAATTTTGACTTTAAAACTCTTAAGTAGAACTGGCCAAGTTGATGAGTTAAAATCAAATCTAAAGCAGTCAGAATCAGAATAAGACTATCAAAATTCAACTGTAAATATAAACAATATTAGTATTGAAGTCAAATGCAAATTTTACTTACAATCTGAATTGCCATTTAGAGTGAGCTTTAGATGCGAGGGCATATGACTAGGCACGATGGTAAACATGGCTTCTTCATCGTTGTTGAATGTGCTTCAAGTCATAAGACAAATAAAAATTGGGACATGATTAGAAATAAGGTTCGCAATATCGGTATCGGACCATTCCTATGCGTATCGGGATCAGCGGTAGAGGCAGTATCCGTGATTTCGGATCGGAGTATCGGATTTTTTGGTATCGGAAAGCAAATAATTATTAACATTTTAGAAAATATATTTTATACATTTAGGCATAATTTTAAAGTATTTTTAGTATAATTTTTTAGTAGTTTTGAAATTGAATGAAATAGTAATCACCGTTGCATATTGGTTTACATGCGGTATATAAGTTTTCTTCTTTTACATGATTTTACAACCTTACTATGCCTTTACAATCTTCATAATTGGTCTTTTTCGTTCAATTTTTTTTGCCAAATTGTCCGAAAAAGAGACCCCTTATGTAGGTATCAATCAGTACCGGGTATCAGATCAGGATATGCCAAACCGTATCGGTATCGGTATCGGCTGTATCGGACTGATCGGCCGATACGCCAAACTATTATTAGAATGCATATTCTTGAACTTCCCTTAACTTTGTATTGACGGGAACCTTGTACCTCTTGTGCTAGTGTCTTGCATCCATTGGGTTCATGGGAGGAGGCTAGAGAAAAGTTTAGGGTTCGTTTGGATATGCTTTATGATTTTTTTTTTCCTGAAAACAAATTTCTGAAAGTAAATTATAAAGTTGTTTTCTGAATATAGAAAATTTGGCTTTGCGTTTGGTTACTTTCATAGTTTCATCTGAAAAATGGTTTTAAAACAAAAAAGTTAAAAATTGTGTTTGGTAAAAATAATTTAGAAAATAATTTTTCAACGGTGTCTTCTGTTTGTGACCAACTGTATCTCTTCCAAACGTGTTCAATACTCCTCTCTTCAATAGTGTCCAATTTTCAACCGTGTCCACGACTTGACGACGGTTCCGACACGAACACCCACCGTCGAGATCTGGTCGTGTTGGTCGTGTCCTGTGTCTAGATAATTTTAATTTTCATTAAGGTTCTAAGTCCTGTGTCTGGATAATTTTTATTTTCAGAATTTTTTTCCAGAAAACAACAGTTTTCACCGAGCACCACCACCACCAATACTCCCCGACTATGTGTCCCATCCGAGAATTAGGTTAGGGCTTGGGAAGAGGGGAGGAAGAAGGAGAAAGGGAGGGCGAGTTCGTCGAGGTGACTAAGTCGAGGCGGTCCGGCGAGTTCGGTCGTTTTCGAAGGTCGTTGACGTATGTTCAATTTCTCCTGCTCCCTCCGGTGCTAGATGGTCGGGAGCTCCCTCTTATGCTTCCTTATTATTATTTCTCTAGCCTACACAATCCCCAAATGAACCAAGAACAATATAGCTAGAGAAGAAGCCAATGAAGCACTGTCAAAACCCAAGGATCCCCTAACAACAGAGTAGAGAAATCATTGCACACAAAATGCATTGCTCTACCTAACCTTCCCATCAGCTGATGCTCAGAAGAGCCACCACCACAAACATCAATCCCAACCTTGACCCTTACATACCCATGAACACAGAGGCCTGAGTTCCATACTCAAGTCCAGATTCCCTCCAAGCCTCCTCATGAAACCAGCATCAAATGGTACAACATCACCCAACATGTTCCTGCTCAGGAGGTCATCGTCGGCGCGATTAGTGGAGGAGGTCGTTGTCGGTGGAGGAGGTCATCGTTGGATCGGTCGAGGAGGTCATCGTCGGCGCGGTCCAGAGGTCGTCGTCAGCGTGGTCGGTAGAGGAGGTCTTCATCAGATCTGTCGAGGAGGTCGTCGACGAGGGGAGGGAGAATCCGGTTGAGGAGGAAGAGGAGGGAGAAGGGAAAAGAGAGAGGAGAGAGAAGGGAAACATAAAGGAGGAGAGGAGTGGATGGGACATAAAGTATGGAGAGAGAGAGAGAGAGAGAGAGAGAGAGAGAAGAGAGAGAGAACACTCTGAAAAGAGGTTTCAGATGCTCTCTGAAAACTCTGTTTAAACAACTGCTTCCTAATTTTTTTTTTTTCAATCGTACTTTCTAAGATATCTTGTCCAATTGTAAGTTCTTTCATTATCGTTTTTTAACTCAGAAAACTGTGTTTTAAATCACAACCAAACATACCCTTAGTTTTGCATTGGATAGGATGGAATATGTTGAGACATTAATCTATAGGTTTGTCTCCCTTGTAAGTTATGGGCCTTACCCTATACTGTGCGTCAACTTGGATTTCTCTTTTCTGTGTGGTCCACCATCACAATAATTGGTATCAGATCCTATAGTTTGTTTGGGCCTCTTTGGATGCTTGTTAATTCTAGACTAGTCTTGCAGATGTTTGTCACAATCATTTCTTTCCCATCTGGTTTTCCTCCTTGTTGATGAGTGTATGTTGAGCCCAATGTTTGGACATTAAGGTGGAGTTGGACACCTCTTAAACGTAGTGTCTTGTAGGGATACTATCTTTGGTGTGGATCAGGATTAAGTAAACACAAAAGTGGAAATTTGTTGGTGTTTTTCGCATTCATTAGGTTGATAGGAGAAGGCTACAGCAAACATTTTTCACATTGGATAGGATGAGATACGTTGAGGCATTAATATTTAGGGTTGGTTCTTAATAAGTGTGTTCCCTTTTTAGCGAATACCCTATATTGTGTGTTAACTCGGGTTGCTCTTTTATGTGTGGTCCACCGTCCCAACAATATTGTTGGGTTTCTGGTTTCCCATACGGTTAATAAGCTCCTACATCGGATAGAGAGAGAAAGTGGGAGGAGGAGCCATATATATTTTGGTTTTGTCTTAGACTTCTTAATAAGGGAGTTCACTTTTAAGTCATATATGAAACAAATCCAACTACCATGCCTCATGGATCAACTTTGTTTTGGTACCACCGCGTTTCCAGCAAGTGGCATCAGAGCCTATGGTTATGATACGGGATAGTTAAGCATGGAGTGGCACTAAGGGTGCATGTGATATTAGCAACTTTATGGATTGTTTGTATGCTTTAGTTAATCCGAGACAGGTTATGCTAGTACGTTATAGTGTACAATCTGATCAAAATGGTTGTTGTAGGTGGTCCAGGATTGGACCTAAGGTGGAATAGTCTCCATAAAGTGGTATGAATGCGTGTCTTAAAGTTGGGAGGGATTTTACCGGAAACGGATTGACTCCAAAGGTGAGAGCATAGACTCAGGGCCTTAGGTGGAGCTCAAGACATGTGGTTTGCACTTAATAGTGGTCCGATTGGCTGTCGACAAACGCAATGGGAACACTATGTTGAATCTCCATGTTGCTCGGACTAACCCGGCCCGATACGAGCCCAGTCGGAGATTGTTGGATTTTTGTCTTAATTTTGGTCGTGGTATAAAATAGGAATTATATAAAGAGTTTTCTGACATTGGGTAGAAAATGGATGGATGATATATATATATATATATATATATATATATATATATATATATATATATATGGGATTGGCCTTAGTCTTAATAAGGGGGGTTTCTTTCGAGTCATATTTCCCAAGTTCATATCATTCCTTATGGAACAACTCTCTTTTGGTCCCATCCTGTTCCAACATTGCAAACGCTCTATTCAGCTTAGATGTACATTTTGGTGGTTGATCAAGTACTTAAGACGATAGCAATGTTCTAAAAATCGATCTTGGCGGGCGCCTAGGTGCTGTTCGGCCTGCAGCCGCACCGGAAACCTCCTACTCGGCGCTTCTAGGCACCTATTGGCTAGGTGGGAAATCAAAACAAAATTCAAATTTGAAAGTTCAAAATTTTGACATTTGAAATTTGAAATTTCAAAAAAATTAAAAAAAAAAAATTTCAGATTTAAAAAAATATTAAAAAAAATTTCAAATTTAAAAAATATTAAAAAAATTCAAAAAAAATTCAAAATTCAAAATTCCAAAAAAAAGAAATCAAGTGCGGCCGCCTAGGTACTAGGCAGCACTCCGCCACACCGATTCTGCCTAGCGAAATCTATAACAGTGGATGATATAGCTCTTGTTGGCGGATCCTTGGAGTATTTTGAGCAACCAAACTGTTAGTTGGTTTCCTAGAAAGGTTATGCTATTGAATGCTTGTTACCTATCTTAACTAATTATTGAATTTAAATAACAGTACATAGGTTGAGTAAATACTCTGTTGATTAAATATATTTTGGCTTGGTTTGGGGGATTGGTGCTGCTTTTCAAAAAGTGGTAGTAGTAGCTCTTGAGAGCAGGTTCCAACTTGCTTTCAAAAGCTACGCCATATTTAAGTTGGCTTTTCAAATTTTTGTTGATAAGTTGTTGTTACCAAACAACTTTTAGGACTGCATTTCAAAAAAAAAAGAAAGCAGAAACAACCATGACAAGGAATCTCAAACCCAGCCATATAAGAGCCATGCTATGTGAAGGCACCATTCCTAGCCTTTAAGATACGTATAATTGATGAAAGAAGATCAGATCTAACCACAACAGTAATTTCACGAGCTTTGGTGACAATATGTGATTGAGTCTACTAGAGCATCAATGAGTCAGCATATAATTCAGTATGAGAAGTGCATTGGGTAGCCGAGAATTGATCACTATAGTTGTTGATGGGAGTGCAAGATCTATTTTTATGATTTCTGTTGTTGGATCATCAACATCTTATTGGCTTTTTTTTATCAATTTCCTTTAGTTTGCACCTTTTGAGTTTTCATAGGTTGTTCAAGTAGGTATTATGTCATCTTCTATTCTTCAGACCTTGAAGCATCTTCATGGACCACTCCTGACTCCAGAGACGTGGATGGGAATTTCGCTGCAATAGGAAGGTTAATGCTTCTCATTTCGGATTCGGTATTCTGATGTGAATGCGTCCATCTGTTATACTTCATCAAGGGGTCGTTTGGTTGCCTGTTAATAGACAAGCCATGCAACATTTCTTGCATGCAACATTTGTTGCTGTATTTACTTATGCAAATCCAGCTTATGGTTACCTGCAAGTAATGTTGCAGTCTTTTGCAAATCTAGCGTTTGGTTAATCATAATTGTGGTGATTGCAAGTTGCTTCTGTTACACGTGATAGTTGATAGTAGAGAGTTCGTTGGGATTCTTATTATATGGGAGGGGAAAAGATTACAACTTAGACATGTTGCAAATGATGATGTCCCTAGATCATTCATTGTTTCTCCTTGCAAAATGTTATTATAAATGGTGGTGCGGTCATTTGACCACAGCAAAAGCTGTTGTAGTTAGAGGGTAAGCTTGCAACATTTGTTTGTCATAGTTGGAGTCACAACAATCCAAACACTTGAAATGCTCCAACTACAATAACATTACCATCACCATTTACAGACAACTAATGATAAATTGTATGTTTTCTCTAGTTCTTCAAAGACGGGCCAACACAATTTATTAGAGTAAATAATGGAAATAATCACCACCTTATACTTTTTCCATAACAGGATAACACATTTATTCTTATGCAGATTTTAATAGCATAAATAAAATGGACACATCTTTACATATTTAAACAATTTTTGACTACTCACATAGATATATGTACTGGATAACATGGAAAGGATATGATATTTTTATGGTAGGGAAAAGTGCCATAAGCACTGTAGCATTTTGTATGCAGCAAAAAATCTTGGGAGCCCAATCAAGAGAGCTCATCATTCCTTATTTGTTTTAATTATATCCTTAAGTTTTTAGATAAAGGAAACCATATTCAGCAGTAGATGTAGAATTGCATTCAGAGTCGGACGAGAATTTTGGAGCATTACAATTCTGTGAAAACCCTACCATAGAAGAATAAGATGACCATACGTCTCCGACCAATTGCTAATAGTCTCATATCTAATTCATATTTTTCATATGTATTTGAACTATTGAAATTTATGCCTTTCTCCTGATGACTGAGTGACCTTTCATATGTATTTGAACTATTCAAATTTTTGTTGATAAGTTGTTGTTACCAAACAACTTTTAGGACTGCATTTCAAAAAAAAAAGAAAGCAGAAACAACCATGACAAGGAATCTCAAACCCAGCCATATAAGAGCCATGCTATGTGAAGGCACCATTCCTAGCCTTTAAGATACGTATAATTGATGAAAGAAGATCAGATCTAACCACAACAGTAATTTCACGAGCTTTGGTGACAATATGTGATTGAGTCTACTAGAGCATCAATGAGTCAGCATATAATTCAGTATGAGAAGTGCATTGGGTAGCCGAGAATTGATCACTATAGTTGTTGATGGGAGTGCAAGATCTATTTTTATGATTTCTGTTGTTGGATCATCAACATCTTATTGGCTTTTTTTTATCAATTTCCTTTAGTTTGCACCTTTTGAGTTTTCATAGGTTGTTCAAGTAGGTATTATGTCATCTTCTATTCTTCAGACCTTGAAGCATCTTCATGGACCACTCCTGACTCCAGAGGCGTGGATGGGAATTTCGCTGCAATAGGAAGGTTAATGCTTCTCATTTCGGATTCGGTATTCTGATGTGAATGCGTCCATCTGTTATACTTCATCAAGGGGTCGTTTGGTTGCCTGTTAATAGACAAGCCATGCAACATTTCTTGCATGCAACATTTGTTGCTGTATTTACTTATGCAAATCCAGCTTATGGTTACCTGCAAGTAATGTTGCAGTCTTTTGCAAATCTAGCGTTTGGTTAATCATAATTGTGGTGATTGCAAGTTGCTTCTGTTACACGTGATAGTTGATAGTAGAGAGTTCGTTGGGATTCTTATTATATGGGAGGGGAAAAGATTACAACTTAGACATGTTGCAAATGATGATGTCCCTAGATCATTCATTGTTTCTCCTTGCAAAATGTTATTATAAATGGTGGTGCGGTCATTTGACCACAGCAAAAGCTGTTGTAGTTAGAGGGTAAGCTTGCAACATTTGTTTGTCATAGTTGGAGTCACAACAATCCAAACACTTGAAATGCTCCAACTACAATAACATTACTATCACCATTTACAGACAACTAATGATAAATTGTATGTTTTCTCTAGTTCTTCAAAGACGGGCCAACACAATTTATTAGAGTAAATAATGGAAATAATCACCACCTTATACTTTTTCCATAACAGGATAACACATTTATTCTTATGCAGATTTTAATAGCATAAATAAAATGGACACATCTTTACATATTTAAACAATTTTTGACTACTCACATAGATATATGTACTGGATAACATGGAAAGGATATGATATTTTTATGGTAGGGAAAAGTGCCATAAGCACTGTAGCATTTTGTATGCAGCAAAAAATCTTGGGAGCCCAATCAAGAGAGCTCATCATTCCTTATTTGTTTTAATTATATCCTTAAGTTTTTAGATAAAGGAAACCATATTCAGCAGTAGATGTAGAATTGCATTCAGAGTCGGACGAGAATTTTGGAGCATTACAATTCTGTGAAAACCCTACCATAGAAGAATAAGATGACCATACGTCTCCGACCAATTGCTAATAGTCTCATATCTAATTCATATTTTTCATATGTATTTGAACTATTGAAATTTATGCCTTTCTCCTGATGACTGAGTGACCTTTTATGTGGTAGATATATCAGGACCAATGCTATGCATGTCTACATGATTATCCATTTAATGAAATCTCCTTGACCTTATTTGCAGGTGTGGTAGCCCTTTGCCCTTGGAATCTAATGTTTAATCTCATGTTAACTTCTAGATATTCACTTTGTCAGCAGTGCCATTCCGGAAAATGCCATTCGTCATCAAGGAATGCTTTTCAGTATTAAGACCTGGGTGCTTGCTCTTATTCAGAGACTATGGTATATGTCTACTGTTATTCGTTGAGCAGATTTATCTGTTCATTAGGTTTTCTGACATTTTCAGTTAAATGGACATCCAGTTATAATATGCAGATGCTAGCTCTTTAAGTTACTTTGCAATTACAGGTCTCTATGACATGACCATGCTTCGATTTCCGGTTGAACAAAGAGTTGGATTCAGGGAGTATATGCGGTCAGACGGTACTTTATCATATTTCTTCTCACTGGATATCTTAAGGGACCTTTTTCTTTGTGCTGGATTTGTTGAGGTAGCATTTTCTATTCTGCTGCAGCAGTAATGTGTTTTGTTGTTCATGCTACTTAAGTGCAATATCACAATATATTTAGTTGTTTAGGTTGGTTAAGAGAGGGAGGGAGGGAGGCTATTTATCAACTGTCTCTGCTATATACTTAAATGCATAATTCTACTTAGTTTCTTCCTGCCGGTTACTGGAAATGTAACGTCAATATTTTTTTCTTAACCTTGCACCTAGATTGATTTAGTTGATTGGTAATTTCTTCCTGGTGTTATTGGAAACGTTTAGTACTTTTTCTTAACCTTCCTGGTGGTAGATTGATTCAGTTGATTGGGTCTAATATTATTTTCACTGAAATATATTCTCACTGAAGCAGTGCTATGAATTTTTGTTTTATTATATAACTAGCGATGAAGGAAAACTCGTGCTTGCAACCATTGTATGTTGTGGCACTCAAATGTCTCATGTGACTGGCCTTTATCTTCCTGCACTTTCAGAATCTGTTATAACTTGCATTATCTTGCCATTCTCTAGGACAATTGAATTGAGTAGAAGCTACAACTTTTTACTTTTGAAGTTACATTTTCAGATATTCTGTATATTTTCAGTTTTAGATAAATTTCTTTGTATTATTCTTTTCTTTAATAATTGGTCAGTTTAAAGTTTAGTAAGAATAGTAAAGTACGATAAAGCAAAGTTAAGCATTTGTTGTATTCCCATATGTCGTAATATTATGCTTATTTACTGCAGTTGGAGCTCGACTATTGTTGTGTGAAATCAGTGAATCGCCGAAGTGGGAAGAAGATGCAAAGGGTATGGGTTCATGGAAAATTCCAAAAGCCCGTGACATGAGTGGATATATTGAGGTCGTTTGCTGAATCACTAACCCACAATTTTGCATTACAATAAATTTCTTTTATGAAATATATGATATTCACTTATTTTCCCCTCTAGTATTTGCTGATATTTCCCCAAAATTTATTTTAGAGGTTCATTGAACAAAATTTATCTTAGAAGTTCACAGATAGGGGGGCTTGGACAGCAGTGCATCCTATCCTAGAGAGAGTGATGCATCTTCGCTTAAACTTGGTTCTTTGAAATTTTGTTTTTCCAACATGTAAGTTTGCAATTATGGAGGGTATAGTTGGTTAAACTAGAGTTCTGTTGGATAAGCTTAGAAAATTCATTTCTACCCTATAGATATATCTTTTGTTTAGTTTTGTTAAATTACAGTAACATAATCGACACCACAAGGAACCTGATGGAACTGGGGATTCTCAGGACCGCGGATTGGTGTGCGTATCGATCGATCGATAGAAGATGAACATGTTTAATACGTGATCTAATCCTAAAATGACAGAAGTTAGGGTTCACGAATTATATCTGAAGTGATGGAAAAAAGATGACGGTTTCTAGCAACCTCGATCTATCAGCGATCCTAAGATCTTCTACATGTATTTCTTCCTCGGGTTGGACGTCGTGTGTGTGACGATCTTCCAACCTTTTTTTTTCCTTGGCTGACCTCTATTTCTCTCCTTACGTGAAAAATGAGTTTAGAGAAAGCTGTTTTTTTCTTATACTTTATGATGGCCAAAGAATAGAAGAGGATATATATAGGCTACGGTAGGGACCGTGAAAAAAAAAAGGATTATGTCTACTAACAGATATGAGTATCCCATGTTCAGTCCGAACAAACAACCCAGACCCGTTAACAATAACTCGATCCCGTTAACAATAACTCGGTCCACTAAAGAACTATTGTTGCACTACCTTCTTAATCCTAAATTATGTTTATGGGTTCCTTATTATATGTAAGGTTATAAAAATTGCTAGTCGGTCGTTAGTCGGTTCGTGAGAACTAAAGAATAATCTGTGACTAGTCGGATTAGTCGGTGTATATATATATATATATATGTATATCATGAAAGTATTAACTTAAGTGTCCAACAAAAACAAAAAAAAATCAACAAGCAACAGCCGCTCATCTTTTCACGGACACGGACAGAAGATAAAACACAAATCAAGTAACAAATAAAACAGCAAATAAGAAAGAAAAAAAAACGCATGGTGTTTCCAATTCCACGGAGACAAAAATTAGCAAACAAATAAAAAAGAAGAAGAGAACATCACGTGTAATGTGTTATGGGAGACTGTACCAAAAGAAAACACAGCGAAAAGAAAACACAGCAACAGGACAAAAAATCAGAAGAAAAAAAACAGAACAACTTATGGGAGACTGTGAGGAGTGCACAGAAAGAAAACACATCAGTAGTAGCACGTATTTCAACTTTCAAGGCTCAGTTTTTTTTTATATTATTGTATATTACTTCTTGTACCACATTCACACCAGCAAACTTCTTATCCACAGCAGCATGAAGTTAAAAAAAGGCTCTTGACAAGGGCACTACAAAATTCACTCGGAGAAGCCCACATTTTATCATTGATAATTACAAGTTTGCCACTCCCAAAATTTACTCGGAGCTGCCTACTCTTGATTTTTTTTTATAATCAGGACTGTCAAAATTTTGACAGTCCTACCAATTTGAAGGACTGTCAAAAAGTCAAAATTTTGACAGTCCTACCAATTGTTAAGACTGTCAAAATTTTGACAGTTCTAAAAATATATGTTGATTTTTTAGGACTGTCAAAATTTTGACAGTCCTTCCAATAGTGCATCCGTCCATGACTTGAACGAAAGTCTCTATAAGTTTGAGTGAACCCCCTTTTGCTTGCACCTCTCCACACTAAAGACTACATTGTATTTGAAGGTAACAACTAACTCTTGTTTCCTATAGGAAGTTCCAACATTTTCCATATGCCTATTTTATCAACGTTGTCATTTTATCTCTCGTCACTGGTCTTGCTGCTGTTGTGTTGATGATAATTGTTGACTAGTCTTGCTGCTGTTGTGTTGATGATAATTGTTGGTTATCTACTAAGTTATTAAAAATATCACCAAATTCTCTATGGGAAGAAGAGTGATGTTGATCTTAACGTAATTTTGGCATAGGTAGTAGTCTTCAAATTTAGTATAATTTTGGGGTAGGTAGTTAGGATATGTTCAGAATTTTATAATCAGGACTGTCAAAATTTTGATAGTCCTACCAATTGGAAGGACTGTCAAAATTTTGACAGTCCTAAAATATATATGTTGATTTTTTAGGACTGTCATAATTTTGACCATTTTTCAGAAGTATGTTGCAGAAATATCAAGAAAGAACTTGCCAAGTGACTCTGGAATATCTATCCTATCTAGTTTGCGCGGAGACTCATCAAGAAAGAATTGTTTCCTCTCCGCTCGTTCTCCCCCATGAGCGCTCTCCTCCCACCCTCGACGGCCCCTCTCTCTGTCGTAGGGGTTGTCTTCCCCTTTCCTTCATCATCTCTGCCAATTCTTTTCCTCTTCCTTAACTCTCATTCTCTCCCTCACTCCACCTCCCACTACTTAATCCCTTCCAACTGTTCGCTCTTCATCACCAAACTATGTCGAGTTTGTTGGAGTGGATAGAGTTTTCAACCTACGTGAAAAATATTCCGGAATACGACGAACGTTATCCGTGTGTCGGAAAAGTTCAAAAAGTGTATCGAACGTCGTGTATTGTAACATTTATGGTAAACAAATATTATTATTAGATTTTTATCTTTGACTTTAATTATATATTTATGATTGGATCTTCCATATATTAATTTTCCATATAATTGGATTTCCAATTTATAGTAAACTAATTTATGATTTGATTTTATTAAATGTATGATTTGATTTTTATTAAATATATGATTGAATGTAATTGAATTTTCATAAATATTTTTGTCTTGCATATATAGATTTTCATATGGAAATTATAATTCATGTCAGAGTTTATATAAAGGCTAATGCAATATACAACAACATAAAGAGAAAAAAATAGAAAGTAAAAAAGTTGAAAAAAATAAGAGAGAGAAAAAGTTGTCAAGAGTGTTATTGTAACTATGGAGAGGAGAAAGAAGAATTGGAGGTCGTTTTCGGAGAAGGAGGTCAATTTGGGGTATTTCTCATTATCTTTTTTCTTCGTGGTTGTAATCGATTTCTGTTCCAAAGAGTTGCGGTGATCCGTGTTGGATCGGTGAGGAGCTTGTAGATGGTGTAATCTCTTTATTCCATTAGTGGAGGTTCTTCAGGATTGGTCTCCGATCGTCCCGTGATTTTTTTCTATATGAATTTTTCACGTAAAAAATTGTGTCTGCGATCTGTGTTTGGTATTTTTTGGTTTGTGCATTTTTCTCGATTCTCTTGCAGGTACTCTCTGGTTTGGAGAACGGTTTCCGCGTTTCGTTCCCAACGGTGTGATATCAGAGCCAAGTTCTGAAATTTCAGAAGGGTGTCAGGAATTGACAAGCAAACCAGGGAGGAGAGATGGACGCGAAGCCGGTGCGCATAGTAAACCTGAACGGTACCAATTATCACTACTGGAGGAGCAAGATGAAGGATCTGCTATATTTGTCAAAAAGCTGTATCTGCCGGTATTTGCTTCCGAGAGGAACAGTGACAAATCCGAAGAGGACTGAAAGTTCGAGCATATACAAGTGTGTGGGTACATCAGGCAGTTCATTGACGAGAACGTGTACAACCACATTGTTAGTATTGAGCACGCGAGGACACTGTGGGATAAGCTGGAATCTTTGTATGCGAAGAAGACCAGGGTAAATAAATTATTCCTGATCCGGATGATGATGAGTCTGCGGCACAAAGATGGAGCATACATTTTGGATCATTTGAGTGAGTTCCAGGGTGTGGTTGACCAGCTATCCTCGATGGGAGTCAAGTTCGACGACGAGGTTCAGGGACTATGACTGCTGTGTACATTGCCAGACCCGTGGGAGACCGTACGAGTGTCTATGATCACTTCTGCTCCGGAAGGCGTGGTCAGCCTGGAGTTTGCCAAGAGCGGGGTACTGAATGAAGAGATGCGAAGAAGTTCCATGGCACTTCATCCACATCTCACTCAGAGGCGCTTGTTTCAGAGAGCCGTGGAAGGGGTAAAAATATGGGTCCAGGCGGTGATAGAGACAAAAGCAGGAGAAGGTCCATGGATCGGTACGAGGACTCGGAGTATTACTATTGTGGCAAGAAGGGCAAGCGAAACTATTTTGCTTGGATGAGAGAGAAGAAGGGCAACAAAGGAAAGCAGGCGAGAACACTACGGCGGCGACATCGGCACATGGAGGCGATCTGATCATTGTAGGTGATGTGGTAGTTATGAACCTCGCATGCGATGACAACTCTTGGCTGATGGACTTAGGTGCTTCAGCGCACGTATCTCACAACATGAAACTATTTGTTACTTACAGAACATGCGATTGTGGAGTGTTGAAGATGGACAATGGAGATGTGTCGAAGACAGTTGCCATTGGAGATGTGCATTTGAGGACAAAGACGGGTGCAGTTCTTTTTCTGAAATATGTTCGTCATGTCCTTGATATCCGTTTCAACCTGGTGTCGGTTGGAAGGTTGGATGACGATGGTTTCTTCAATCTCTTCAGAAACAGTCAGTAGAAGCTTTTTAGAGGTTCGATGGTGATTCCCATTAGAAGCAAGAGATCCATACTCTACTATATAAAAGGGAGCGCACATGGGACACATGAGATGAACGCAGATACTGATGCGTCTAACGAGTTGTGGCACAGACGGCTCAGCCACATCAGCGAGAATGGGATAAGCTACTAGGTGAACATGAAGGTGATTCTAGGACTCAAGTCTACAAAGCTGGAGAGGTGCTGTAAACCCCCAGATTTTACAAGAATTTTAAATTGGGATTTTTCACAATTTCCTGGATTTTTTTGTGAATTTTTTGTAATTAAAATCTAGGTTTTCAATTAATAAATGATTTTTAATTGGCAATAAATAATATTAAAATATCATGAAAGTAATATTTTTGGGTGTAAAATGAAAAACTGGACCTAGGGCAATTTTTCTGGAATTTATCGGACCCCGGACCTATTTTTAAATGCCTAAGAACTATTTATTTAATTATTTAATTATTTATAAATTTATTTATTATTATTATTATTATTATTATTATTATTATTATTTTTATTATTATTTAAATTTAAACCGGCCCAGCCCGCGAACCCAGCCCAGCCCGGCCCATTAGGGCCCAGCCCACGATCCGCCTAGCGGGTCGGGTCGGGTCCGCCCGCCACCCGACCCGAACCCGCCTGACCCTCTCCCCTCCCTGACCTAGTCACCGTTCCCCGCTTCCGCCGGCCGCGCCGCCCGCCGCTCCGCCCGGCCAGCGCCCCGCACTCCCCGGCCACCACGACCCCGCGGCCCTCGCCGCCTTGGCCGGCCTCCCCGACCTCCTTCCTTCCCTATAAAACCCACACCCCTCCGGCTCCCTCTCCCCTCCGATCCGCCACCACCGGCCCCGGTCAACCACCGCCGCCGACTCCAGCAGAGTCCCGACCTCGGTCTCCCCTCCACGATGCCCTAGCCACCCTCATCCCCGAGCCCAGCCCCGCTCCGCCACCACCGTCTTCCCCGACGAGCCCTCGGCCGCCCTCGCCCACAGCCACCTCCCCTCCGCCTTCCCGGACCCCGATCGGGAAACCCCCAACCACCCGCTCGAGAGCACCGTCCTGAGCCAGCCCCGGCCGCCTCGAGCCCCGCTCCGGCTCCGCCAGCCGCCTCCGCGAGCTCCTCCGGCGAAGCCCTCGACCGTAGCCCCCAGTCGTGCCCCAGCTCCGGCGAGTCTCCGGCAACTAGAACCCTAACCCTAGCCCTAAATTCTCCTCTCTGTGTCGGACACGGGACACAGGACACTGTGTCCTGTGTCGTGTCGGACACGATTTTGACCCTGTTCTCGGGTCCCCTTCAGGTGCGTGTAACTTTCGCCTCGTAGCTCTGTTTTCGATTCCGCAAATTGCGTTGGGAAGCCTGTGTAACCCTCTCGGTGTCCGGACAAACTGTTCGGGGCATCGCGTCCTGTGGTGATCGCACACCGCGATCCAAAAACAGGAAAAACCAGACCCTGTTTCACCCCGGAACCGAGTACGCCCCGCCAAACGGGACGACTTGGTCGCGTGCGATCTTCACAGATACGTACGCATCGTCGATACGGACGTGTGAGTTTTCGTGGAAGCTGATTCGGGTGTGCGTGCACACCGGAATCAACGCGTATCCGCGGACACCGCCCCGTATCCGCCTTTTCGGTAATTCACCCTAACTTCGTGCACACACGTCGGATCGAGACAAAACTTGCGCCATCGGACTCGTAGCGATACGCTGGTCCTGTGGGTCAAGTTTGGTTCGATTCTGAGAACGTTGACGAAATCGCGTGTCGTGGGCCCCATAGGCCCCGCTCGATGGGCGATTTTGTGTTCGGCTCATCGGAATCCAAATCTAAAAGTTCCGTTGGGTTCGTACCAGCGTTCCTGACCTGTTGACACTAAGTTTGGTGAATTTGGAGACCATTGACCCGGACACATTTTTCGGTGCAAAGCGGGCCCACCGGCGGACCCCGTTTTGACCCGAAACTGTCGTTTTTGCCCTTGTCTCCAAATTGGACCCAAGGACAGGTGTTTCTAGCTATTTGACATCTTTTGAGCATTATGGTAATGTCTATTTCAGCTTTTGGACTCATCTCTGGAATTTTTCCCCGAGAGCCAATATTAATCGGATCCAAACAAACAGGCAAGTACCTGCACTTCAAGTTAATCTTTATATATTGTGATAATTAATTCCCTGCCATACATGTACCCTTGATGTTTACACCTAGTGTTAGAAATGTTGAATTTCATGTCTTGAATATTGGAGTTCATGTCTTGTTTTTCATGTTGGGTGGGAGAATACTGAAAGGCATGTAGCTTACCCTGACTCTTGCCATGATTAATAGCTGTTGGTACCTGACTGTCCATCAGCCGGATCTTGATTATTCGTGATTAATAGCCGTCTATGACGGCCGGTTTAACCCTATAAACCCCTACATGCCAACTAGGTATTCTAAGTACACAAGTTCACACACATAGTTTCTTGTCTGGTTACAGTTCCTATTGTCTGGTTGTAATTCATTTTCCTGTCACCTTATTCCTGTTTTATTCATGTCCCTGTCTTACAGCAATGAACTCTTAGTTATTGTTACTATTTATTTATACATATCCTCAACATGATACCTGTCAGTTCATTTTAATTGTCATAAATATTTAGTTTAATCTTGTTGTGCATTGTGTACTTTGCTCCTTTCCTGACTGGATCTGTTGTTTTAGGCGATGATGAGAACTTTGCCCCTACCTATTATGGCCACTATGAGTTAGCAGGTAACACACATGAGGAGCCAGTTTCCCCCAGGAGGCTACTTCTGTGGATCAGTTAGCTGTAGCTGCTTATTCTTTCCTTTTCAGCATATACTCGGGTTTGTCTCCGATTTATCTTCTGGTTTGTATTAACTGTGGATTTGATTGTCACAGATTAATTATTATGAAATCTTAACATTCCTATTTCCTGTGATTATTCTTGCATGTTCATTCTGTGGATGAGATAGATTTTATTACCTGTGATTATGCCCTAGACAGCGTACTACCGCCGACACTGCGGCGTAGGCTGGACGTGCCCACGCACTTGTGCCCGAATATCCGGGTGCGGGTGGTGACACATTTTTGTGGTGGCCCATACAGGTCCTACGACTAAATTGTTCGGTTTTAACTTAGGGACCGAACAGGCCTGCAATAAGATTGAGAATTTTAGGAAAGCTCATCCACTTGATTGAATCGTTCTTGATATTCATATCGGCTTTGAATCATTTTATTGACTTGCATCCTGCCTTGATTCCTGTGCGCCTCTTATTGGTTATTTTGGATACAGGGAGATGGACCCACAAGCCAGCAACGAGACTCATGCAGAAACACCACAAACCGTTGTTATTACCCAAGGAAACGATGTGATACCAGTCGGTGAAGGCCAATCATCACAAGGCAGTCAAGCAAGTCAGCCTGCCTCAATAATCCATCAAGATAGCGTTCCACCCTCGACACAGCCTATTCCACCGATGCCTTCCTTCCCTCCGGGACCACCTATGGACGAACAACAGATGTTCCGAATGTTCTACGTGATGATGCAAGCCTATCAGAAGGTTCAACAAGAAACTCAGCAAAACCAAGCGGAGAACTTCATCGACAGAATTAACTCGGAGTCACGTAAGCCAAGCAGTTCAAATGCAATTACCTTCGACGAAGACGTTCTTACTGCAGCACGACCTGTGGAGTGCACCACAAGGATCGAGTCTAGCCGGAAGCGGCCGTATGCGTCAGCACCAGACCAAGCACAGCAGAAAAGAGCTGCAAAGCGACCACAGATGAATCCAACCCAAGGGCAGAACCAACGAGCTCCCATTTGTGGCTATTGTCGAAAACAAGGTCATATTTGGAAGGATTATAGAAAGAGGCTAGGTGTCTGTCTATTTTGTGGATCAGCAGCACATCGAGTGAAGGACTGTGCCGCTACTCCAAGAACACGGACAAACTTACGCGATGACCGTGGAGAACGTGCAGACTCTTAGAGTTACTAATGCACGTAAGCGATTCGTAGATACCGTTTTCTAGTATTATTTTAGCTTGTGCCTATTGGTTCGTGACCTCAGCCCCAACCTAGTAATTTTGAACTTGCTAATAACCTGGTATGCTTTTATATTTAATAACTGTAGAGATTGTAGAGTCTTCTGTTATTTTGCTTATTTAAATTTTGTACCTCCTTTCATCATCATCTAGCGCACTTAATTTTGATATACTTTGTTTATGCTGCTATTCTATAGCCTAGTTTTGCAAGCTTACTCTTTATCAGGCTTGTTCATGACACGTGTATTATTGGACGCGTACACTAATACAAGTGTCTGTTCAGAATCAGTGTATTGCGGTCTGATCAACCTTAGTGCATTTTGATTCGCACTTCGCACGACTACTTTACGTGGATTGAGATACGTAGTGATTAGTAGACAAATATACTTGACCTAGACATGCTGAGCATATCGTATCAGTTACATAACTAAACTAATACGAGCATGCGAATAAATGACTACCAGAATAGAACCTCAATCCATAACCGCCTGACAAATCCCACTAGAATTCTTTAAACGCCTTGATCCCTATACTTCTGTTCTATCACCCCACCCTTGAACTCTTTATTATTGATCCTCGTCTTCCCTTATTTCGGGAAGACAAAATCATGTGCTTGGTATAAGTTTGATACATAAATAGTACTAGATATGCCACCTAGGCCGATCACATACTTGAGGACTAACATTTCGTAATTGAGGACATATCATATGTGATATGATCGGCGTTGAAATTTCGAGGATTGAATGACATGAGTAACCATATTAAGGATTATTTTCTTAGAGTATATGGTCTTTTGTGATGAATGGGTAAACTCTAAGTTGGGTAGCAATGCAGTTGTCAACCCGAGAGGAATGTCCTTTGGATTGTGACCGAGTAAGGTTAGATTGGAAGAAGCAAGCCTTTATAATTTTGAAAATTTAAAGGAGTGACTAAGATGATTAATGAATTGATATCGAGAGTCAACTTTAATTTAGAGGATGTAATTCAGACTTGAACATTGGTGGACTACACTTAAATTATTTTTTTCAATTTGATGATTTGAATTAAGAATTTAAAAGTTGATGGTTGGACTACCTAGTTGGAATATTGAGGACGCGAATGTAATTTAAAAAGGGCTGAAACATACAAATATTGTTGGACTCGAATCACTTCTAGAGGAATTATGATAATTCGAATCGTGAGGCAAGGTCATCTTGAAAATACTATATGGACTAAAAATTAAAAATCTGCCTGTGGAAAATTTGAGGAAGTAAGAAGTAATAACCATAAGTTGAATTTTGATTAGAACGAGTAGTCGTCTTAACCTTGAAGTGATTGCAGGAGACATGATTCGAATTTTAACTGTCGCAAAGAGATAGCGATTGACTTGCCCTATGTACATGAAGGATTATCAGAGTATGGCTCCTCTTTAAATTTTGAGGACAAAATTTTTATAAGTTGGGTAGATTGTAAACCCCCAGATTTTGCAAGAATTTTAAATTGGGATTTTTCACAATTTTCTGGAATTTTCTATGAATTTTCTGTAATTAAAATCAAGGTTTTCAATTAATAAATAATTTTTAATTGGCAATAAATAATATTAAAATATCATGAAAGTAATATTTTTGGGTGTAAAATGAAAAACTGGACCTAGGACAATTTTTCTGGAATTTATCGGACCCCGGACCTATTTTTAAATGCCTAAGAACTATTTATTTAATTATTTAATTATTTATAAATTTATTTATTATTATTATTATTATTATTATTATTATTATTATTATTATTATTATTTAAATTTAAACCGGCCCAGCCCGCGAACCCAGCCCAGCCCGGCCCATTAGGGCCCAGCCCACGATCCCCCTAGCGGGTCGGGTCGGGTCCGCCCGCCATCCGACCCGAACCCGCCTGACCCTCTCCCCTCCCTGACCTAGTCACCGTTCCCCGCTTCCGTCGGCCGCGCCGCCCGCCGCTCCGCCCGGCCAGCGCCCCGCACTCCCCGGCCACCACGACCCCGCGGCCCTCGCCGCCTTGGCCGGCCTCCCCGACCTCCTCCCTTCCCTATAAAACCCACACCCCTCCGGCTCCCTCTCCCCTCCGATCCGCCACCACCGGCCCCGGTCAACCACCGCCGCCGACTCCAGCAGAGTCCCGACCTCGGTCTCCCCTCCACGATGCCCTAGCCACCCTCATCCCCGAGCCCAGCCCCGCTCCGCCACCACCGTCTTCCCCGACGAGCCCTCGGCCGCCCTTGCCCACAGCCACCTCCCCTCCGCCTTCCCGGAACCCCGATCGGGAAACCCCCAACCACCCGCTCGAGAGCACCGTCCTGAGCCAGCCCCGGCCGCCTCGAGCCCCGCTCCGACTCCGCCAGCTGCCTCCGCGAGCTCCTCCGGCGAAGCCCTCGGCCGTAGCCCCCAGTCGTGCCCCAGCTCCGGCGAGTCTCCGGCAACTAGAACCCTAACCCTAGCCCTAAATTCTCCTCTCTGTGTCGGACACGGGACACAGGACACTGTGTCCTGTGTCGTGTCGGACACGATTTTGACCCTGTTCTCGGGTCCCCTTCAGGTGCGTGTAACTTTCGCCTCGTAGCTCTGTTTTCGATTCCGCAAATTGCGTTGGGAAGCCTGTGTAACCCTCTCGGTGTCCGGACAAACTGTTCGGGGCATCGCGTCCTGTGGTGATCGCACACCGCGATCCAAAAACAGGAAAAACCAGACCCTGTTTTACCCCGGAACCGAGTACGCCCCGCCAAACGGGACGACTTGGTCGCGTGCGGTCTTCACAGATACGTACGCATCGTCGATACGGACGTGTGAGTTTTCGTGGAAGCTGATTCGGGTGTGCGTGCACACCGAAATTAACGCGTATCCGCGGACACCGCCCCGTATCCGCCTTTTCGGCAATTCACCCTAACTTCGTGCACACACGTCGGATCGAGACAAAACTTGCGCCATCGGACTCATAGCGATACGCTGGTCCTGTGGGTCAAGTTTGGTTCGATTCTGAGAACGTTGACGAAATCGCGTGTCGTGGGCCCCACAGGCCCCGCTCGACGGACGATTTTGTGTTCGGCTCATCGGAATCCAAATCTGGAAGTTCCGTTGGGTTCGTACCAGCGTTCCTGACCTGTTGACACTAAGTTTGGTAAATTTGGAGACCATTGACCCGGACACGTTTTTCGGTGCAAAGCGGGCCCACCGGCGGACCCCGTTTTGACCCGAAACTGTCGTTTTTGCCCTTGTCTCCAAATTGGACCCAAGGACAGGCATTTTTAGCTATTTGACATCTTCTGAGCATTATGGTAATGTCTATTTCAGCTTTTGGACTCATCTCTGGAATTATGGTATTGTAACATTTATGGTAAAAAAATATTATTATTAGATTTTTATCTTTGACTTTAATTATATATTTATGATTGGATCTTCCATATATTAATTTTCCATATAATTGGATTTCCAATTTATAGTAAACTAATTTATGATTTGATTTTATTAAATGTATGATTTGATTTTTATTAAATATATGATTGAATGTAATTGAATTTTCATAAATATTTTTGTCTTGCATATATAGATTTTCATATGGAAATTATAATTCATGTCAGAGTTTATATAAAGGCTAATGCAATATACAACAACATAAAGAGAAAAAAATAGAAAGTAAAAAAGTTGAAAAAAATAAGAGAGAGAAAAAGTTGTCAAGAGTGTTATTGTAACTATGGAGAGGAGAAAGAAGGATTGGAGGTCGTTTTCGGAGAAGGAGGTCAATTTGGGGTATTTCTCATTATCTTTTTTCTTCGTGGTTGTAATCGATTTCTGTTCCAAAGAGTTGCGGTGATCCGTGTTGGATCGGTGAGGAGCTTGTAGATGGTGTAATCTCTTTATTCCATTAGTGGAGGTTCTTCAGGATTGGTCTCCGATCGTCCCGTGATTTTTTTCTATATGAATTTTTCACGTAAAAAATTGTGTCTGCGATCTGTGTTTGGTATTTTTTGGTTTGTGCATTTTTCTCGATTCTCTTGCAGGTACTCTCTGGTTTGGAGAACGGTTTCCGCGTTTCGTTCCCAACGGTGTGATATCAGAGCCAAGTTCTGAAATTTCAGAAGGGTGTCAGGAATTGACAAGCAAACCAGGGAGGAGAGATGGACGCGAAGCCGGTGCGCATGGTAAACCTGAACGGTACCAATTATTACTACTGGAGGAGCAAGATGAAGGATCTGCTATATTTGTCAAAAAGCTGTATCTGCCAGTATTTGCTTCCGAGAGGAACAGTGACAAATCCGAAGAGGACTGAAAGTTCGAGCATATACAAGTGTGTGGGTACATCAGGCAGTTCATTGACGAGAACGTGTACAACCACATTGTTAGTATTGAGCACGCGAGGACACTGTGGGATAAGCTGGAATCTTTATATGCGAAGAAGACCAGGGTAAATAAATTATTCCTGATCCGGATGATGATGAGTCTGCGGCACAAAGATGGAGCATACATTTTGGATCATTTGAGTGAGTTCCAGGGTGTGGTTGACCAGCTATCCTCGATGGGAGTCAAGTTCGACGACGAGGTTCAGGGACTATGACTGCTGTGTACATTGCCAGACCCGTGGGAGACCGTACGAGTGTCTATGATCACTTCTGCTCCGGAAGGCGTGGTCAGCCTGGAGTTTGCCAAGAGCGGGGTACTGAATGAAGAGATGCGAAGAAGTTCCATGGCACTTCATCCACATCTCACTCAGAGGCGCTTGTTTCAGAGAGCCGTGGAAGGGGTAAAAATATGGGTCCAGACGGTGATAGAGACAAAAGCAGGAGAAGGTCCATGGGTCGGTACGAGGACTCGAAGTATTACTATTGTGGCAAGAAGGGCAAGCGAAACTATTTTGCTTGGATGAGAGAGAAGAAGGGCAACAAAGGAAAGCAGGCGAGAACACTACGGCGGCGACATCGGCACATGGAGGCGATCTGATCATTGTAGGTGATGTGGTAGTTATGAACCTCGCATGCGATGACAACTCTTGGCTGATGGACTTAGGTGCTTCAGCGCACGTATCTCACAACATGAAACTATTTGTTACTTACAGAACATGCGATTGTGGAGTGTTGAAGATGGACAATGGAGATGTGTCGAAGACAGTTGCCATTGGAGATGTGCATTTGAGGACAAAGACGGGTGCAGTTCTTTTTCTGAAATATGTTCGTCATGTCCTTGATATCCGTTTCAACCTGGTGTCGGTTGGAAGGTTGGATGACGATGGTTTCTTCAATCTCTTCGGAAACAGTCAGTAGAAGCTTTTTAGAGGTTCGATGGTGATTCCCATTAGAAGCAAGAGATCCATACTCTACTATATAAAAGGGAGCGCACATGGGACACATGAGGTGAACGCAGATACTGATGCGTCTAACGAGTTGTGGCACAGGCGGCTCAGCCACATCAGCGAGAATGGGATAAGCTACTAGGTGAACATGAAGGTGATTCTAGGACTCAAGTCTACAAAGCTGGAGAGGTGCACGCACTATTTGACGGAGAAGCAAAATAGGGTATCTTTCTGTCACATCCCGCTTTTCAGGATACAGTGAGCCGGGTACGTAACTATATCTCCAGGCTACGTCCTATCCGAATACTATCGTACCCGTATCGACGATTGTCGCATGTATAATTCTAGGATGGAATGCAAGTCATACTAAAACACTCATTACTACAAACTATAATTATACAACATAGATTAAAGTACAACTGTACAAGTCTTTACAACAAAATCTCCTTAATTTACATAGTTCAGCTAAAAAATGTTGTTTGTTGTATTTTCTGAAAATCACTTGAAGATTATTTCTCAACTTCGTGTATTGTAACATTTATGGTAAACAAATATTATTATTAGATTTTTATCTTTGACTTTAATTATATATTTATGATTGGATCTTCCATATATTAATTTTCCATATAATTGGATTTCCAATTTATAGTAAACTAATTTATGATTTGATTTTATTAAATGTATGATTTGATTTTTATTAAATATATGATTGAATGTAATTGAATTTTCATAAATATTTTTGTCTTGCATATATAGATTTTCATATGGAAATTATAATTCATGTCAGAGTTTATATAAAGGCTAATGCAATATACAACAACATAAAGAGAAAAAAATAGAAAGTAAAAAAGTTGAAAAAAATAAGAGAGAGAAAAAGTTGTCAAGAGTGTTATTGTAACTATGGAGAGGAGAAAGAAGAATTGGAGGTCGTTTTCGGAGAAGGAGGTCAATTTGGGGTATTTCTCATTGTCTTTTTTCTTCGTGGTTGTAATCGATTTCTGTTCCAAAGAGTTGCGGTGATCCGTGTTGGATCGGTGAGGAGCTTGTAGATGGTGTAATCTCTTTATTCCATTAGTGGAGGTTCTTCAGGATTGGTCTCCGATCGTCCCGTGATTTTTTTCTATATGAATTTTTCACGTAAAAAATTGTGTCTGCGATCTGTGTTTGGTATTTTTTGGTTTGTGCATTTTTCTCGATTCTCTTGCAGGTACTCTCTGGTTTGGAGAACGGTTTCCGCGTTTCGTTCCCAACGGTGTGATATCAGAGCCAAGTTCTGAAATTTCAGAAGGGTGTCAGGAATTGACAAGCAAACCAGGGAGGAGAGATGGACGCGAAGCCGGTGCGCATGGTAAACCTGAACGGTACCAATTATCACTACTGGAGGAGCAAGATGAAGGATCTGCTATATTTGTCAAAAAGCTGTATCTGCCGGTATTTGCTTCCGAGAGGAACAGTGACAAATCCGAAGAGGACTGAAAGTTCGAGCATATACAAGTGCGTGGGTACATCAGGCAGTTCATTGACGAGAACGTGTACAACCACATTGTTAGTATTGAGCACGCGAGGACATTGTGGGATAAGCTGGAATCTTTGTATGCGAAGAAGACCAGGGTAAATAAATTATTCCTGATCCGGATGATGATGAGTCTGCGGCACAAAGATGAAGCATACATTTTGGATCATTTGAGTGAGTTCCAGGGTGTGGTTGACCAGCTATCCTCGATGGGAGTCAAGTTCGACGACGAGGTTCAGGGACTATGACTGCTGTGTACATTGCCAGACCCGTGGGAGACCGTACAAGTGTCTATGATCACTTCTGCTCCGGAAGGCGTGGTCAGCCTGGAGTTTGCCAAGAGCGGGGTACTGAATGAAGAGATGCGAAGAAGTTCCATGGCACTTCATCCACATCTCACTCAGAGGCGCTTGTTTCAGAGAGCCGTGGAAGGGGTAAAAATATGGGTCCAGGCGGTGATAGAGACAAAAGCAGGAGAAGGTCCATGGGTCGGTACGAGGACTCGGAGTATTACTATTGTGGCAAGAAGGGCAAGCGAAACTATTTTGCTTGGATGAGAGAGAAGAAGGGCAACAAAGGAAAGCAGGCGAGAACACTACGGCGGCGACATCGGCACATGGAGGCGATCTGATCATTGTAGGTGATGTGGTAGTTATGAACCTCGCATGCGATGACAACTCTTGGCTGATGGACTTAGGTGCTTCAGCGCACGTATCTCACAACATGAAACTATTTGTTACTTACAGAACATGCGATTGTGGAGTGTTGAAGATGGACAATGGAGATGTGTCGAAGACAGTTGCCATTGGAGATGTGCATTTGAGGACAAAGACGGGTGCAGTTCTTTTTCTGAAATATGTTCGTCATGTCCTTGATATCCGTTTCAACCTGGTGTCGGTTGGAAGGTTGGATGACGATGGTTTCTTCAATCTCTTCGGAAACAGTCAGTAGAAGCTTTTTAGAGGTTCGATGGTGATTCCCATTAGAAGCAAGAGATCCATACTCTACTATATAAAAGGGAGCGCACATGGGACACATGAGGTGAACGCAGATACTGATGCGTCTAACGAGTTGTGGCACAGGCGGCTCAGCCACATCAGCGAGAATGGGATAAGCTACTAGGTGAACATGAAGGTGATTCTAGGACTCAAGTCTACAAAGCTGGAGAGGTGCTGTAAACCCCCAGATTTTGCAAGAATTTTAAATTGGGATTTTTCACAATTTCCTGGAATTTTCTGTGAATTTTTTGTAATTAAAATCTAGGTTTTCAATTAAAAAATGATTTTTAATTGGCAATAAATAATATTAAAACATAATTTCTAAACTAGTATTATTATAGTGTCTAATATTTCAAGCAATACAAATCCCTATGTCACTACCACAATACTCAAACAATTTTTCTAAATGATGATGCAAATTGGAGAACAACTCTTTGAATAACCACTTTAACTAGTTTTTCGTCAACAATCCCGTACACCAGGGAGCATGCTGTAACTTGGTGGCACGGTGCTTAGAATCCGGCCCCGCCTCTCATGGGCTTTAAACATGTAACTTAAACTGGATGGCACGATGTTGTAATCCGACCCTGCCTCTTATGGGCTTAAACATGTATGTGAGCTAAGCCTCACACACTCAATTCGCAAGGCCTTACGAATGAGCTTAACTGTTGATCAGCTATATATTGTTATTATGTTGCGGAATTTCGTAGGTGCTATTTAAGTTGTTCTTCTCCGCCCAATGATTTCTAACCTAAAGCTACAAATAATTCATATTCTATTATCTTATTAACTTCTGCTCTGTTTATCATATTCATTATCAATATGCAATAATACAATTTTTCAAGAAATATCATAATACAGTTTTTCCATCTCATTTATAATTTCAGGAAGCAAGTATTAAGTATTAATCCCAACTCAATTTTGGGAAAATCATAATTACCAGGACACAAATTCTAGAAAATATTTTCTTCTTTCAACTTATACAGAGCAGGCGATATCAGGAATCTTTATTTTGATTTCATTTGCGTGGCTCGTATCTGTGGCCTACGAATCCTAGACTCTTGTTAATTGTCCCCTAGTTAAAATAGATTTTCAGGTTGTCGTAGTCCGTCAATATAATATTCTAAGATTGAGGGTTAAAAATATTTGTAATATCTCCGGATATTAAAATTTGGTTAACTCCCAAAATTCTTAAATTTTTTGACAGAGTCTCCTTTGTATTTCAGGCTCCAGGAATTTAACAGTTTATATATAAAACCCGGAGCAATCCTCCGTAGCATTCCCGGATTCGTCGACCCCTTCGGTGGAGCAACTCTTAACACACACACACACACACACACACACACACACACATATATATATATATATATATATATATATATATATATATATATATAAAACATAAACCTTCTTATGCAATACTTAACCATTAGCAATTAGCTATTTTAGCAGCTAGCATTGATCCAATTTACTATACAAGTCCAAAAATTCAATACAAGTTAGAATGTATAATTTATACAAACATCTCATTTGCAAGGTATTAAGTATTCAATAATCAGGCATTAACTCCATTTGACTAATATTTATGTGTGCTTAATCAACCACATCGCTATATGAATAAATGATATCCCGTGTTTTCAAAATTTCTAAAGTTCTTGAAAATTTAAATAAACTTAACAATATAATTCGTAACTGTATAGTCTAAAAAGAAAATTGAGATGTCAGAGTTTATGCAGAAATCTTTTAGGACAAAATCATCAAAGTGTCGATTTCGGCTCATATACACAAATCATGTCCTAAGATATATGGACCAATAAATACATCCTAGTTTCAAATATTCAAATAATTAAAATAAAAATTCTAAGCATTTTACAAATTCTGAATTTTTATCTCAATTAAACTTCAATGCCATATTTTAACCAATTAGAGCCGATACGGTCCGAAGATCTAGGATTTAGATAATAGTATGTTATGTCTAAGGTCTCCAAATCCTAAAGTGTCAACTAGGACATAACAAATTTATTTAGTAGTAAATTCTGAGGATTAGTTCAGATTTAAAGTCCAATATGTCCGTAACTTATCAATTTAAACCAAAAATTAATTTAAGATATCAAGTATAATATATAAAATTAATCAACTAACGTTTTTCATTTTCTAACTTGATACTATGATTTTTTTTTCCTCTACACATAAAACCTTCAGAAGCTATATATGCTTGTACCACCATCAAACTCTATAGGTCCCGATAATACAATCATCTAATTGCAGCTTATATATATATATACACACACTAGTAATGTCAAATACTAAAATTATGATTATGATTTTATTACTTTCTCTAACATATTAAAAACATTCCTTACTATGCATTACTACAAAATTTAACATGTAACATCCACACAAAACTCATTATCATAACAACATATACACAACATTAAATATGCCAATCAAGATCAAATATATATTCAATCATCTATCTATCAACACCCTTCTAGATCATGTGTCCAAATTTGTATACTATTTTCGTGTCTGTATCAAACTAGATTATCCATATGACCAAACCTAATAATTTTCTATAATACTTAACATTAACTATGTTAACCATCATAAAATTTCTTATTTAACAACATCTTGTATTCATGTATTATGATTGTGTTCAAATTTCTAGATTCACATTTCCATACCCTAAAACTCATATCAAATTCTTATTAAAATCTAAATCAGAATAATATTTCCAAATATGACATAAAATTTATCTATAATAATAGTAAAAAAAAAATTATTTGTAGAAATTGGAAGAGTGGTGGAGGACTTGCCTTGCTTGAACAAAACCTAGGGCTATTCCTTCCCCAAATTTCTTCCAAATAGAGGAAGAAGGAGGAGTTTGTTGGAGGAGGAAGGAGAAGCCGGAGAAGGGGGGTCGTGGGTCATGGGCGACGGAGTCCGGCGGCGGGCGGCAGGTCGGGTAGCATCAGCAGCCGCAGTAGCAGACGTAGCAGCAGCAGCTGCTGCTTATGAGAAGAGGAAGGAGGAAAGAGAGGAGGAGAGGTTGAGGATGATGGTGAAGATGGAAATGAGAAGAGGAGGTTCTGGTGAATAAGTAGGGGTGAGTTGGTTTATTGAAAATGAAGAGAGAAGGAGAAGTTGCCATGTCTTCATATGGAAAATGGAGATGCCTACATATGTAAAGGGAAGGGATGAGTCATAGGGAAGGGTTACGATTTAGGAGATGTTGGTTTCTCTTCCCTTCCCCTTTGATTTGGTTATACACATTTAAGCCCCTCGCATTTTGGTATTTGTGCAAATGTCCAGTTTTGTAAATTAAGTTGTAAAATCCCCCCCCATATATATATATATATATATATATATATATATATATAAATGAAGTAAAATAAATGAAAAAATAAATAAAAGAAAAATATTGCAGCTATGACACTTTCCAAACTCACCCAAGTTCAAGGAAGCCGGCGTTGCTCGAGTTGATTCACTCGGATGTCTGCGGTCCTATGAAAGTAAAATCTATTGGTGGTGCTTCTTATTTTATAACTTTTATTGACGATTGTTCCAGAAAGGTTTGGGTCTATGCCTTAAAGACCAAGGATCATGTGCTGCCCACTTTCAAGGAGTTTTAGGCCTCCGTTGAAAGAAAAATGGACAAGAAGCTGCTATGCGTTCGGTCGGACAGTGGCGGCGAATATATTGGTCCATTTGATGCATACTATAGAGTGCAAGGGATACGACACCAGAAGACTCCGCCAAAGATGTAACACCCGCAATCGCACGGTACGTTACGCTGAATCGGATTGAATAAAACAAATGCTGGTTACATTTGAATTGTTGGATTTTGGGAAGAAGGATTTATTGAGTTGGTTTCATGTGCAGATGGCTAGCGGGTTCGATGGAAAACAGGTATTCGTTCAGAACAGTACTGAGATAGCTGGATGGGAGCGATAATGCCGTCTTCCTTAATCCGATCGGTCGGATGATTTGGAGAGCACAGCCTGCTAGCACGGTCATACCAGTTGAGTAGATCGCGCTTGCATCGGACCACGGGTTTAAGGGATTGGCCGTATCGGCAGGACATGATGCTTAACGGGAACAAACATTATGAGTGGGCTCTTTTTCTTCTCCTCTACTCCTTCATGCCTAATAATATGGAAAATACGTAAAAGGCTTGAACACTTGGGCTAAAACTTGGGAATCACTACACTGAGGCGTGCATAGAGTGTACGTCGTTTGCTTGGATAGGATTATGGCTTGAAATGATTTGCGCGTTGGATAGTTGGAGCTAGAGTTGGATTATTATATTTGAGGCAGTCGGTTGAATAATTAGGATTATGCTTGGACAGTTGGAATGATACATTGAGGCATTGGAAATATCGAGAATTCGGGCGAGCGAGCGTGCATCCGTGCACGAGTATCACTTGGTCGCTTTGTCTTGCAAAGCGAGCAGTTGTGGTTCAAAATCGAACAACTGCATCGGCGAGGGTATTGTACCGCTTGATGGGGCATTGTGCCACTGTTGGGGTATTGTGCCATGTGATTGCTTTGAGCATGGGTGTTGCACCAATTTAAAACACATTGTTGAGAAGAGGCATTGTGCCTATGGAATCACTTGTGATTGTGCCTTGGGCAATATGTTGGAAGAATGGTTATGGATTCTTTGGTTGGATGTTTTGGTTGGATATTTGGTTGAACGAGTCTAGGATCGCTTGGTGGGGCGAGAATGTTCGATCCTCTCGTCATACCTACTTGGTGTCTGCATGTCACGGACAATCTGTGTTGCACAGGGTTTGGTTTCCTCGAACGGTGTCACGCCCCAGTCCCAAAATATCGAGGGACTGGACACGTGGCAATGGCCAACAGCACGCACCAATGGATAACCCAATTTAATGGAGCCATCAGGGCGTACTTAAGCTGTAACGAAGGTCTACTACAAAGAATCACACTAATCTCATCCATAAAGATAAAGAAATAAACTGCATAATAAAATGAAAATAAGTAGCAACAACAAGTTAGTCGGGGAAACAATCCGACTTATGTCTGAATACACTGGCTCAATAGGCCAGGAACAAAAGAGATAAACATGAAATAAAGACTGAGTACGGGAACAGGTACTCAGGAGAAGTCTTCGGCAGTTACCTTGTCTTCAGGGTTCAGTTCTGCTCCAGCAATAGCTTCAGCTCCGGTCCCGTATATCTCGGGGTACTGCTCCTCAGCTAAACCTGGGGACATAATCCATTCCAGGTCCTCAGTGGACATAGCAAGGCACAAAATAAAATAAGCCAAATAAAAGCAGTGCAATTATATTAATTGAAACAGCAGGATAAACTATATAACCATCTATGTTATATGCAAATGAGAGCAACACTAGTACTCAGGCTGAGACCGCTACAAGCTCTGTGTCGGGGAGCCGGTAGCAGTAATAACACGTAAAGGGTCTAGCTCTGCTGGAGAGTCTACAACCTCACAATAATAGTAGATATATATATATAGAACAGCCTGTAGCCTGTGTGTCTCTCCCCACCCAATGTAATCATGCAAGCCATGACCATAACGTCTCATGTCCATGTCAGCGGGATTATAACTAATGCAACAAGTCATAATGTCTATAAATAAAATATCTCTGTCCAGTCCTGTATCCTATACAGAATCACCACGAATATCTCAGGAAGATTCTGTCCATGCATAGTGTCAAGTGTCCTGGGTCATAGGGTACTTGATAGGTCAAGTACAAGGGTAAAGGGTATCGTAATCCATCTCTAAATGACGAACCCAACACCGCGTGCGATGTTGGCACCCGACTAGGATCGGACACTAGGTACGTCATACGTTTCCTAGGTTAAGCAGTTTAAACAAGTTTATATGAATTTACACAAGACATCCAGCAAAGTAATATTACAGGAATTATGAAAATAAAGACTGCAAGTTTGGCAAGGTGCACTTGCCTGATGTTTGAATTCCACTTAGGTCATATTCTCGAAAATTTCCAGAGATGTCTCCGAAAGCTGAAATAAAAAGTACCATAACGCTCAGAAGGTGTCAAATAGCTAGGAACGCCTATCCTTGGGTCCAATTTGGAGACAAGGGCAAAAACGGCAATTTCGGACCAAAACGGGGTCCACCGGTGGGCCCGCTTTGCACCGAAAAACGTGTCAGGGTCAACGGTCTCCAAATTCACCAAACTTAGTGTCAACAGGTCAGGAACGCTGATACGAACCCAACAAAACTTTCAGATTTGAATTTCGATGAGCCGATCACAAAATCGCCCGTCGAGCGGGGCCTGTGGGGCCTACGACACGCGATTTCGTCAACATTCTCAGAATCGAGCCAAACTTGACCCACAGGACCATCGTATCGCTACGAGTCCAATGGCGTAAGTTTCGTCTCGATTTGACGTATGTGTGCACGAAGTTAGGGTGAATTGTAGAAAAGGCAGATACGGGGCGATGTCCGCGGATACGCGTTGATTCTGGTGTGCACGCACACCCGAATCAGCTTCCGCGAAATCCCACACGTCCGTATCGACGAGGCGCACGTATTTGTGAAGACCGCACGCGACCAAGTCGTCCCGTTTGGCGGGGCGTACTCAGTTCCGGAGTGAAACAGGGTCTGGTTTTTCCTTTTTTGGATCGCGGTGCGCGATCACCACAGGACGCGATGTCCCGAGCGGTTTGTCCGGGCACCGAGAGGGTCAAACAGGCTACGCGTAGCAATTTACAGAATCGAAAACGGAGATACAGGGTGCAAGATACGAGTACCTGAATGAGGCTTCACGAAACGGGGTTTCCTGTGTCCGAACGTATCCCGTGTCCTGTTGTGTCCGGTTTGGGTCAGCCGTGTCCGGCCTAGGGCTTCTTCTGGCGGACACGACGGAGGCGGCCAGGGGCTGCGGGATGACCGGACTGCTTCGCGGAGGCGGGACGACCGCGGTCGGCTCAGGCGACTGGCCGGAGCTGCCCCGTCTCGACGTCGTCGGGCTCGGGTCTCGCCGGGGAGCTGTGAGGAGGAAGGAGGCGGGGAGAAGAGGGGAGGAGCTGGAGAGGGGCTGCGCGCTGGACTCCGGTCGGCGAGGAGGCGGTGAGAAGGTGGGCTAGGCGGCTGAGGGAGGTCGGAGTTAGGGCTCCGGCGGGTTAGGGTAGGGGAATGAGGCGGAGGAGGAGGAGATGGGGAGGAATTTATAGGGCTTGGGCGCGGGGGGGCTGGCCGGGACGTGGGCGGGTCAGGCGCGGCGCGAGGGTCGTGGCCGACGGGGCGCGCGGCGGGCGGCAGAAAACTCGGGGCGGCGTGGGGGTCGTGCGGGGGACAGGGGAGAGGAGCCGGGTCGGGTGCGGATCCGGGTTTGGGCGGACCCGCCCGACCCGCTAGGGTGACCGGCTGGGCTGCTATAATGGGCTCGGCCCACTGGGCCGGGCCGGGCCCAAAAACTAAAAAAATTTATAATAACAGTAATAATAATAATAATAATAATAATAATAAAATTATTTATTTAATTAATTTAATTAGAAAAATAGTTTTTAGGCTTTTAAAAATAGGTCTGAGGCCCAATAAAATCCCAGAAAATTATCCTAAGTCCGGTTTTATATTTTACACCATAAAATCATATTTTCATCACATTTTAATATTAGTTATTAGCAATTAAAAATTAACAAATTACCACAGCACCTATGTAAATTCCTGAAAAATTGCAGAAAATTCTCAAAATTGATTTAAAAATCTAAAATTTTTAGGGTATTTACAATCTACCCCCCTTAAGATGATTGCGTCCTCGCAATCGAAGGATAAACTATAAAGGCACAATTTTACAGAATTAAAGAATGCTTAGATTTTACCGGATTCTGCAAATAAGTGTGGATAACGCTAGCGCATAACATCCTCTCGTTCCCAGGTTGATTCGCCAGGAGAGTGCTGCTTCCAAGCTACTCGAACCAGTTTGATTGTCTGCCCTCGTAGTGTCTTCTCACTGGTGTCGAGTATACCCACTGGCTGCTCTTCGTATCTCAGGCTAGGTCCCACCGAAATCTCAGAATGATCAACTATATGACTTGGGTCCGTCACGTATCTCCTCAGTTGTGAGACGTGGAATACATCATGCACTCCCTCTAAGGATGGAGGTAATGCAAGACGGTAAGCCACCTCACCAATGCGCTCCAAGATATCGAATGGCCCAATGTACCTTGGGCTTAACTTGCCTCTGCTGCCGAATCTGATAGTACCTCTAGGGGGCGAGATCCTCAAAAATACATGCTCTCCTTCCTTGAACTCCAGGGGTCGTTTGTGTGCATCTGCCCAATGCTTCTGTCTATCCTGGGCTGCACGGAGATGGTTCTGAATCTGTTTTACTTTCTCCACTGTCTCCGTTACCAACTCTGGACCCAGTATTTGACGTTCGCCAACGTCACTCCAGCATATCGGCGATCTGCACTTCCTTTCGTACAACGCCTCCAAAGGTGCCATCTGAATGCTTGCCTGATAGCTGTTGTTGTAGGAGAACTCCACTAAGTGCAGATGATCTTTCCAAGATCCTCCAAAGTCCAGTATACATGATCGCAGCATATCTTCCAAGATCTGAATTGTGCGCTCTGATTGGCCATCGGTCTGAGGATGATAGGCAATACTGAACTTTAGCCTGGTGCCGAGACTCTCTTGCATGCTTCGCCAGAAGTGAGATGTAAATCTCGAGTCTCGATCTGATACAATACTAACCGGCACTCCATGTAATTTTACGATCTGTCGCATATACATGTCGGCTAGTACTTCCGTGGATTGTCTGACTCTGAATGGCAAGAAGTGAGCCGACTTAGTGAGCCGATCCACGATGACCCATACTGCATCCTTTTCACTAGGGCTTCTTGGAAATCCAGTGACGAAGTCCATGGTAATATGCTCCCACTTCCATTCAGGGATGGGAAGTGGCTGCAACATACCTGCAGTCCTTTGGTGCTCGGCCTCCACCTGCTGGCAGACTAAGCATTTTGCCACAAATCGGGCAATCTCCCTTTTCATTCCATGCCACCAGTAATACTGTCTTAAGTCCCGGTACATCTTGGTTCCTCCTGGATGAACCGAGTATATGGAGCTATGTGCTTCTGTCATCAACTCCTGCCTTAATTCTCCATTCGGAACATATAGGCGATTTCCGCACCTTAATGTCCCGTCCTCGTGGATGCGAAGTCCCATTTGCATGCCTGCTTCGGTTCTCTCTTTCAGCCTTCGAAATCTGGCATCATTAGGCAAAGCTTCTTTGATTCTCTCCACCAGTGATGACTTCACTTCGAGGTTAGCCAGCAAACCATTTTGTCCAGGTAGAACAACCTCTAACTGAAGATCTTGCAAGTATTGTAATAGCTGAGGCTGCTCCGTTAAGAAATAAGCTGAGGGTTTTCTGCTGAGGGCGTCGGCTACAACATTTGCTTTCCTCGGGTGGTACTGCAGATCTATGTCAAAGTCCACCATCAACTCAAGCCAACGCCTTTGCCTCATGTTGAGCTCCTTCTGTGTATAAACATACTTCAAGATCTTATGATCAGTGAATATTTTGACCTTCTCTCCATACAGATAATGTCTCCAGATCTTCAATGCAAAAATCACTGCAGCTAGCTCCAGGTCGTGCGTTGGGTAATTCTTCTCGTGGACCTTCAACTGCCTCGATGCATAAGCGATAACCTTGCCATGTTGCATCAAGACACAACCTAGTCCACTACCGGACGAATCACTATAAACAACAAAACCTCCTGACCCTGAGGGAAGAGTCAAGACTGGTGCTGTTGTTAGACGCCTCTTCAATTCTTCAAAGGCATTCTGGCATTCTTCCGTCCATATGAACTCCTGATCCTTCCGTGTCAGCTTAGTCATAGGTTCTGCGATCCTTGAAAAATTTTCTACGAACCGCCGGTAATACCCAGCAAGTCCAAGAAAACTTCTCACTTCCGCAACCGAGGTAGGGGTAGGCCAGGTTTCTATAGCAGTGACCTTCTCTGGGTCCACAGACAGTCCTTCACCCGAGATAATATGCCCTAAGAATGGCACCTTGTCCATACAGAACTCATATTTGCTGAGTTTGGCATACAGCTTCTCCCTTCTCAAAGTTTCCAGCACAATTCTGAGGTGTTCCTCGTGCTCTTCATGGTTCTTGGAGTAGACTAGGATATCATCAATGAATACCACCACAAACTTATCCAAGTACTGATGGAAGACTTCGTTCATCAAACTCATAAATACGGCGGGTGCGTTGGTTAAACCAAACGGCATTACTAGGAACTCATAATGTCCATACTTAGTTCTGAAGGCCGTCTTTGGGATATCTTTCTTCTTCACCCTAATCTGGTGATAACCGAATCTAAGGTCAATCTTTGAGAATACCCTAGCACCACTCAATTGGTCAAACAAGTCATCAATGCGTGGTAATGGGTACCGGTTCTTAATAGTTACAGCATTAAGGGCTCTGTAATCAATGCAAAATCGTACAGTTCCGTCCTTCTTGGGTACAAAAAGTATAGGTGCTCCCCATGGTGAAACACTGGGCCGGATAAATCCTTTCTCCAGAAGGTCGTCCACTTGTGCTTTCAACTCCACTAACTCCTTAGGTGCTAGCCGATATACCGATGAAGTGATAGGTTCGGCTCATGGAGTTAGGTCTATTGTGAATTCTATCTCCCGATCAGGTGGTAAACCTGGAAGATCGTCGGGAAATACATCCACAAATTCCGTTATGACTCTTGGGTAACCTGAATCCTCTTTTACAGTTAATACCCTAAGAGTTGGCTGGACCCCTTGTTCTACAGCTCCTCGAAGAAATTCAAACTCAGGAAGGCTAGGGGGTCTAAATATCACTTTTCCAAGCCGGCAATCCAGTGTCGCATGGTACTGACTTAACCAGTCTATACCAAGTACAATATCGTAATCAGGCATAGAAAAGATCAAGAATTGGGCTCGCATCTCTCGGCCACAGACTACTATCGAACATGATCTACAGGTATCACTAACCGGGATAATTTCACCTCCCGTTAGAATTCTCTTCATCTTCGAGAGAGGTGTGGTAGCTACTCTATGTGTGGCTACGAAGCTAGCAGCAATAAATGAATGCGAGGCTCCAGAATCAAATAATGCTACAGCAGGAATTGAAGCTACTAATATGGTACCTGCTATCACTTCGCCTGCAGTAGCTTCTTCAGTGACTGCTAGTGCATAAGCCTGACCTCGTCCCTGAGCGGGACCCCTTTGCTGACGAGCTTGCTGGAACATTGCTGCCTGAGGTGGTAGAGGTGGCCTGGCTCCTCCAGGCCCTGTTTGTGTTGCTCCCCCAGCTGGAAGAGCTGCAGGTGGAGCTGGTCGATTCGGAACTCCCTCTCGATGTTCCGAGCAGTCCTTTGAGAAGTGTTGTCCAGATCCGCAAACCAGGCAGAGCCCCAGCTTGCGTCTACATTCTTTTTCAATATGTCCTACCTTGCCGCAGTAATGGCAAGTAGGCAGGTTCTTAGTTGCTGCTCTTGGAGGCGGGCTCTTCTGGGGCCGTTTAGCAGATTCCCCTGGTGATGACTTGGACGGTGCGGAGGAGAAGGGACGTTTCAGGCTTGATTCCCTCCGAGTAACGCGCTCCAGCCGACGTGCTGCAGCTAGGACGTCGGAGTAAGATGTGGGCACGACCGATCCGATTAACTTCTGAAGCTCGAACCTGAGCCCATCAAAGAACTTCTTCGCCTTCTCCTCTTCGGTAGGAATTAGCGAAGGGGCGAAGCAGCTCAGGCGAATGAATTTGGCGTTATATTCCTCCACCGTCATGTTGCCCTGGATCAGGCGGTTGAATCTGTCTCGGAGTTCTGACCGAGCCACAGCAGGGATGTACATTTCCTGGAAGAGTCTGGAGAACTCCTTCCAGGTGACCTGATCATGTCCGAGCCTTCTTTCTTCGGACAGCCACCAATGGTGCGCATTGTCCGTCAGTTGCATCCTGACGGCAGTCATCCACTTGTCCCTTGGAAGTTCAGCGGCCTCCAACTGATGCTGCGTGTTCGTAAGCCATTCATGAACTTCAGTTGGTCCTTCCTTGCCCGAGAAGGTACGGAATTTGAGTTGACGGAAATCCATGATAGATCCTGTCGCTAGCCGCCTATTTGGTGGATTTGCATGTTCCAATGCTGCGACTAGGCTGTTCCTTAGGTTCTCGGCCTCATGACGTTGGGCCTCCTGTTGAATTTGTTGTTGTGCCTGCATCATGGCGTAGAACATCTGGAACATTTGCTGGCCGTCCATTGCCTGTCTTGGGGGAAAGACAGGCATCGTAGGAGGGAACTGGGGAGGAGGCGGGATGTTATCACGCCTGAACCTGGAACTTGGCTGGCCAGTTTGATTATTCTGAGAGGATTGTCCTCTGGTATCTGGCGTCGTTCCAGCTTCGCAGGTAACCCCCGCTTCAGACGGTGTACCCAAGGGGGTCTCTTCACCACTTCTGGGATCCATTTTTCTACATCAAAAGGAAACAATGAGAACGTACAGAGGAATCAAAACAGGATGCAGTTCAAGCAATTTAATTGAATTCGACATAGAGTTCAAAAACGATTCAATCAATGGATGAGATTCTATAACTTATCCTATCTTATTGCAGGCTTGTTTGGTCCCTAAGTTGAAACCGAACAATTTAGACAGGACCTGCATGGGCCACCACAAAAACCATGTCACGCCCCAGTCCCAAAATATCGAGGGACTGGACACGTGGCAATGGCCAACAGCACGCACCAATGGATAACCCAATTTAATGGAGCCATCAGGGCGTACTTAAGCTGTAACGAAGGTCTACTACAAAGAATCACACTAATCTCATCCATAAAGATAAAGAAATAAACTGTATAATGAAATGGAAATAAGTAGCAACAACAAGTTAGTCGGGAAAACAATCCGACTTATGTCTGAATACACTGGCTCAATAGGGCAGGAACAAAAGAGATAAACATGAAATAAAGACTGAGTACGGGAACAGGTACTCAGGAGAAGTCTTCGGCAGTCACCTCGTCTTCAGGGTTCAGTTCTGCTCCAGCAATAGCTTCAGCTCTGGTCCCGTATATCTCGGGGTACTGCTCCTCAGCTAAACCTGGGGACATAATCCATTCCAGGTCCTCAGTGGACATAGCAAGGCATAAAATAAAACAAGCCAAATAAAAGCAGTACAATTATATTAATTAAAATAGCAGGGTAAACTATGTAACCATCTATGTGATATGCAAATGAGAGCAACACTAGTACTCAGGCTGAGACCGCTACAAGCTCTGTGTCGGGGAGCCGGTAGCAGTAATAACACGTAAAGGGTCTAGCTCTGCTGGAGAGTCTACAACCTCACAATAATAGTAGATATATATATAGAACAGCCTGTAGCCTGTGTGTCTCTCCCCACCCAATGTAATCACGCAAGCCATGACCATAACGTCTCATGTCCATGTCAGCGGGATTATAACTAATGCAACAAGTCATAATGTCTATAAATAAAATATCTCTGTCCAGTCCTGTATCCTATACAGAATCACCACGAATATCTCAGGAAGATTCTGTCCATGCATAGTGTCAAGTGTCCTGGGTCGTAGGGTACTTGATAGGTCAAGTACAAGGGTAAAGGGTATCGTAATCCATCTCTAAATGACGAACCCAACACCGCGTACGATGTTAGCACCCGACTAGGATCGGACACTAGGTACGTCATACGTTTCCTAGGTTAAGCAGTTTAAACAAGTTTATATGAATTTACACAAGACATCCAGCAAAGTAATATTACAGAAATTATGAAAATAAAGACTGCAAGTTTGGCAAGGTGCACTTGCCTGATGTTTGAATTCCACTTAGGTCCTGTTCTCGGAAATTTCTAGAGATGTCTCTGAAAGCTAAAATAAACAGTACCATCACACTCTGAAGGTGTCAAATAGCTAGGAACACCTGTCCTTGGGTCCAATTTGGAGACAAGGGCAAAACGGCAATTTTGGGCCAAAACAGGGTCCACCGGTGGGCCCGCTTTGCACCGAAAAATGTGTCAAGGTCAACGGTCTCCAAATTCACCAAACTTAGTGTCAACAGGTCAGGAATGCTGATACGAACCCAACGGAACTTTCAGATTTGAATTCCGATGAGCCGATCACAAAATCGCCCGTCGAGCGGGGCCTGTGGGGCCTACGACACGCGATTTCGTCAACGTTCTCAGAATCGAGCCAAACTTGACCCACAGGACCAGCTTATCGCTACGAGTCCGATGGCGCAAGTTTCGTCTCGATCTGACCTGTGTGCACAAAGTTAGGGTGAATTACAGAAAAGACGGATACGGGACGATATCCACGGATATGCGTTGATTCTGGTGTGCACGCACACCCGAATCAGCTTCCGCGAAATCCCACACATCCGTATCGACGAGGCGCACGTATCTGTGAAGACCGCACGTGACCAAGTCGTCCCGTTTGGCAGGGCGTACTCAGTTCCGGGGTGAAATAGGGTCTGGTTTTTTCTGTTTTTGGATCGCGATGCGGGATCACCACAGGACGCGATGTCCCGAGCGGTTTATCCGGGCACCGAGAGGGTCAAACAGGCTACGCGTAGCAATTTACAGAATCGAAAACGGAGATACAGGGTGCAAGATACGAGTACCTGAATGAGGCTTCACGAAACGGGGTTTCCTGTGTCCGAACGTATCCCGTGTCCTGTTGTGTCCGGTTTGGGTCAGCCGTGTCCGGCCTAGGGCTTCTTCTGGCGGACACGACGGAGGCGGCCAGGGGCTGCGGGATGGCCGGACTGCTTCGCGGAGGCGGGACGACCGCGGTCGGCTCAGGCGTCTGGCCGGAGCTGCCCCGTCTCGACGTCATCGGGCTCGGGTCTCGCCGGGGAGCTGTGAGGAGGAAGGAGGCGGGGAGAAGAGGGGAGGAGCTGGAGAGGGGCTGCGCGCTGGACTCCGGTCGGCGAGAAGGGGGTGAGAAGGTGGGCTAGGCGGCTGAGGGAGGTCGGAGTTAGGGCTCCGGCGGGTTAGGGTAGGGGAATGAGGAGGAGGAGATGGGGAGGAATTTATAGGGCTTGGGCGCGGGGGGGCTGGCCGGGACGTGGGCGGGTCAGGCGCGGCGCGGGGGTCATGGCCGACGGGGCGCACGGCGGGCGGCGGAAAACTCGGGGCGGCGTGGGGGTCGTGCGGGGGACAGGGGAGAGGAGCCGGGTCGGGTGCGGATCCGGGTTTGGGCGGACCCGCCCGACCCGCTAGGGTGACCGGCTGGGCTGCTATAATGGGCTCGTCCCACTGGGCCGGGCCGGGCCCAAAAACTAAAAAAAATATAATAACAGTAATAATAATAATAATAAAATTATTTAATTAATTAATTTAATTAGAAAAATAGTGTTTAGGCTTTTAAAAATAGGTCTGAGGCCCAATAAAATCCCATAAAATTACCCTAAGTCCGGTTTTCTATTTTACACCATAAAATCATATTTTCATCACATTTTAATATTAGTTATTAGCAATTAAAAATTAATAAATCACCACAGCACCTTTGTAAATTCCTGAAAAATTGTAGAAAATTCTCAAAATTGATTTAAAAATCTGAAAATTTTAGGGTGTTTACAAACGGGATGGACTCCGGGGCACTGGGACCGTTCGGCCATGGAGGAGATATGGGCATCACGTCTTGGGAGCGGTGCTGGTAGTCCTATACCACCAGGAGGGAGTAGCTGCCCAGCCTTGGATCGGGTAGGACTGCCCTATTGATCTTGGTCCGATCAATGTCCGTATGGCTTAGCCAGTGACTTCATATAGATAAGAGTTGGCTTGCTTACTTTGGTTGGTTTGTGCTTCGTATAGGCGCGGCCATCTTGCCTTGGCAAGAGTGTGCACTAACGAGATTAGATTGTAAGTATTTTGGTTGAGGATGGATGTTGAGGCGAGATTGTTGGTTCGATAGTCGCGTTGCTTGGGTTTGAGCATGATGGTTTGCATGCTAGAATCCTTCGGGTTGCTTATATTTTTGCTTGTCGATTGGTTTGAGTTGAATGCTTGCATGCTTAAACTGCTTTACAGCTTTCCTTAACATGTCATCCATATGCCATGAAATGAATCTAGGATTCAACTAGAAAGATCACCATATAACTGTTTGCATTCACTATTTTTACTTAGTGTCGGCTTAGACGAGTGGGTTACCCCGCTCACCAGTACGCTGTGTACTGACCCACGTTTGTGGGCAATATTTTAGGTACGCAGGCGTAGTGGCGCTGCTTGGATATATGAGACATGATGTATGAACTGTAAGTACCTTTGTGGACTAGAGAAAAGAGCAAGAGTATTTCCTCGCCTTCGTGGCATCACCTTCGTGGCATTGCCTTTGGGGCATTTTATTTGGACCCTATCGAGAGCTTTGCTGCGTATTACTCTGATGTGTGCTTGGTACACAATACTTGACTTTTGTTGCAACTTGGTTGTTTTAATGATAACTTTGGTGTTTAACAACATCGCCTTGTACGAGCGCAACTTCAGGCTAGTACGACATCACGTCCCGAAGAGAACGATTGTCCTGCGGGAGAGCTGCAACTTGGTGATTCACGTTCAGCGGAGACTATTGAGCTTGCGGGAGATTGGGGCGTGACAGATTGGTATCAGAGCGCCTGGTTCATTTTCTCGGACTTGGTCCTTCGCTTCATCACAAACTCTAAATAGCTTCCGCGTGTCGTCTAGCTCTTGTCTCTACTCGATGCCGCATTGGATGTTTCATGCAATAAGTCTATATATTACTGGTTGTGGCTGCATGTTATTCTTGGTTGCATTACTTTGGTTAGTTTTTGTTAGATCGCTTAGCCTCGTTAGGCATTGTTGCACTCGTGCAGCAAGTTGGGTGGCGTTGTTGCATTTGTGCAACAAGTTGAGAGCTTTCATTGGGTTGGCTTGGCTTGTCGTTCGGGGAGTTTCTGATTGCATCAATGGATCAGCTGGTTGGCATACGAGATTTGGTTATGCGGCATATTGTGAGTAGAAGCATTCGATGAGAATGGATCGTTGCACGAGTTGCTCGTATAGCGAATTATAGGACGGAGTTTGATTTTTGGCTGGGTATATCACATAGAGCATCGGTTGAGCAAGTTTAAGTTTGGCTCGGGATTATCAGAACAGTGTTGCACGAGTTGCTCATACAACAAATGTGTGGAACCATTGGGTATTGGGTTGGACAATTTGGAAGACAATCGTTGCACGATTGCTCGTGTTACGAAAGTAGCAGACGGTTTGGGAATAGCTGGAAGCATTGAGAATGAAACATGGTACGAGTTGCATCGTGAGATTGATGGAAATATTTGGATAATTCAGGCATTGCCTGAGTTTTGTGTCAGACTCGAATTGGGAATGGTAGGATCACGCATGAGGGATGGTTCAAACAGATCTTGGATCAGTGCAAGAAATCATAATGCGAGTAGCGACTTGATTCAGAGTGGTATATGGGATACCACATATTAAGCAAGGCATTGAAATATTTTGGTTGGACATCGATGGGAATTGCCTGAATGGACTCGGGTAACGGAAATACAAGTTGGTTGGTGCACGTCGGTTGAGTTAGGAAGAATGAAAATAAAGCAAGCGAGTATTGAGTTGAGCATATCGAGAACGGACTGGTGCAAATGGAAGTATCATTGGGCTTAATAGATGGACGGGATCGGAACGAACTGTTGGGTTACGCTTGAGCGAAGCGATGGGTTAATCGAAGGATAGCGAGCACGGACTACGATTTTGGGCAACACATTTGAGCTGTTAGTTGAGCAATAAAACACGATTTGGTTTGGAGGGACAATGCGATGGATTCACACAAACTTGGAGGATTTTGGATATTACTACTCGAGAAGTCGACTCAGGTTTAGCGGAAGTAGAATTTTAGGAAAGATGGTGCAACAAGCGTAGACGGATTCTCCGGAAGACGTGGACGGATTGTGGCAACAACAGAAGGCAAAGATTTATGGCGAACGGACTTTTAAAGATAGCTAAATATGGGAGCAACAATTAAGCAAATCACTATGCTGCTCGAGTAAGTTGGACGTGCATTGTGGGACACGGCAAACGGATAAGAATTTGAGCAAGTCTTGAGTTTCGAGAATCATTGCAATTGATGGTGCGAGTAGACGAACATGGCAATTCAGAAATTTGATGGATTCAGGGCAGAACGATGGATTGATTATCACGTCCCAGTCCCAGAATATCGAGGGACTGGATGCGCGACAATGGCCAGCAGCACGCACCGATGGACAAACCCAATTTAATGGATCCATCGGGGCATACTTAAGCTGTATTATAAGGTCTACAACAACAAGTCAGAACTAATCTCATCCACACAAAAGATAATAAGATCAACAGCAATAAAGAAAGTAAATCAAACATCCAGTCTCAGCAAAGTAATTCGGGGAACAACCCGATATAAAGTATGTTACAATTGTTTAATTAAACAGAAAAGAGAGTTTATTTGCCATAATAACTGAGCATAGAGAAGCAGATGTTCAGGAGAAGTCCTCAGCGATCACCTCGTCCTCAGGTACTGGTACTGTTCCGTGAAGTGCTCCTGTTCCGTATACCTCTGGATAAAGCTCGTCTGCTAATCCTGGGGACATAATCCGAATCCAGGTCCTCAGGGGACATAGCAAGGTACAAGAAAGCTCATGCCAAAATAAATACAGTGCAGCAGATAATGAAATAAATAGGATAAACTATATAACCATCTAAGTGAAATACAATTTGAGAGCATCACTAGAACTTAGGCTGATACCACTACAAGCTCTGTGTCGAGGAGCCGGTAGCAGTTATACTATGCTATGTAATTTACTATGTTGTGGCCTATATATATATAAATCAGCCTGTAGCCTGTGTGTCTCTCCCCACCCAAATGTAATCATACGTCTCATGTCCACGATGCCTCATGTCCATGTCACGTAAAATCATATCTAATGCAAGAAGTCATACTATGTCTATGAATATAATGTCTAGGAATATAATATCTATGTCAATCCTGCATCCTACACAGAATCACCACGAATATCTCAGGAAGATTCTGTATCATGATTTGTGTCAGGTGTCCTGGGTATAACGTACTTGATAAAGCAAGTACTAGAATGTGAAGGGTCACGAAAGTCCATCTCTAGATGACGTACACAACTCCGTGTACGGGGTTGGCACCCGACTATTAATCGGACGCTAAGTAGGTCATATGGTCTTAGGTTTAAGCATGTACAACAATGTACAAATAAGTCAAAGACTATGTAACAAAGACTGCAAGTTGGAAAGGTACACTTGCCTGGATTTCTGATTCCAATTGTGGCTCTGACTTCAGCGGGATTTGCAGGCAGTACTCTGGTTGCAGAAATAAATATCACCATCAGATCCAGAAAATATTAATCAGCTAGAAATGTCTGTCCTTGAGTCCAATTTGGACACAGGGGCGAAAATGATATTTTGGGTCAAGGCAGGGTCCACATGTGGCCCACTTTGCACCGAAAAATGTGTCAGGATCAAAGGTCTCCAAATTCGTCCAATTTAGTGTCAACAGGTCAGGAACGATGATACGAACCCAACGGAACTTCCAGAATTGGATTCCGATGAGCCGATCACAAAATTGTCCTTTAAGTGGAGCCTGTGGGGCCCACGACACGCGATTTTGTTAACGTTCTCAGAATCGAATCAAACTTGGCTCACAGGACCAGTGTATTACTACGAGTCTGATGGCGCAAGTTTCGTCTCAATCCGACATGTGTACACTAAGTTACAGCAAGATTAAGAAAGGTCGAATATGGGACGTTGTCCGCGGATACGCACTGATTTCGGTGTGCACGCACATCCAAATCAACTTCTGCAAAATCTCGCACATCCGTATCAACGACGTGCACGTATCGGTGAAGACCGCGTGCGACCAAGTTGTCCCGTTTGGTGGGGCGTACTCGGTTCCGAGGTAAAACAGGGCATTAATTTTCCTATTTTTGGATCGCTGTTCGCGATCACCACAGGACGCGATGCACTGAGCGGGTTGTACGGACACCGAGGGGGTCATGCAGGCTACGCGATACAACAGACAAAAACAAAATGGGGTAGCGAGGATAGAGATACGGGTACCTGAACAAAGCTCTGAAAAACTGAGTTTTTAGTGTCTGACACGAAGTATCCGTGTCTGAGTCGCCTAGGGTTAGGGTTCACTGCTCTAGTCGCTGAAGCTGGCCGGAGGAGGGCGGAGCAGTCTTGCCGGGGCCGGCTGGGTGGAGGCACGGCGGCCGGAGTGATGCCCGCTGTTGCTGCTACTGGTGGAGGAGGCCGCCGGAGGAGGCGGACGGAGCTGCTGCTGTTACTGGCTGGAAGTGAGGCGGCGGAGGCGGTCGCGGGCCGAGGGGGAGAGGGGAGGTGCTGGGCGGCCGGCTCTGCTGGTGGCGAGGTCGAGAGCGAGGGCGGAGGAGGAAGGGAGACGGTCGACGGCTGGAGGCGGTGCGGGGTGGAGACGGGCGGATATGGAGGCGGCAGCGCTGGGAGGTTCTCGGGGCGGCTGGGCAGAGGTCGGGAATGGTCGGGGGCGGTTGGCTCGAGGCTGTGCGGCTGCACGACGGGGAGGACGGCGGGGTACTTAGGGTTCCGGCTGGAGAGGACTGGATGCTAGAGGATTCCGGCGGGGAGGCTAGGGCTTTATAGGGCGACCGGGGAGAGGGAGAGGCGGCCGGTGAGGGGGAGGAGAACCGTCGGGCGGCTAAACGTTTGGGGAAGAAAGGCTATCGGGTTCGGGCGGACGGGTCGGGTCGGGTCTGCGGATCCGGCCCGATCCAAAACAAAATACGGGTCGGGTCGGGCTAGTCCAAGCGGGTCGGGTCTGACCCGGATCCGACCCGCTAAGGGGTTGGGCCGGTTCGGGTAGACCGACCGGTCCGGTTCGGTTTATTATTGGGTTCGGTTTGGTTTAATATTGGGTTTATTTAATTAGGTTAAATTAATCAATAGTTTTTAAAGCTTTAAAAATCCATCCGGGGTCCAATAAATTTCCGGAAAATTATCCTATATCTAGTTTTTCATTTTACACCACAAAATATTATTTTTATAATATTTTAATATTATTTAATAACATTTAAAAATTATTTAATAATTAAAACACCTTAGTTTAATTTCAGAAAAATCCAAAAAATTGTGAAAAATCCAAATTTAAAAATTCTTAAAAATCAGGGGGTTTACAATCTACCCCCTTAAGAGGATTGCGTCCTCGCAATCAAAGAATAACAGGTCAACAGAGATGACACGGTTGCAAAATTTATTCGAATCAGAAAATCAAGGTTGAGGGTTTAAACACATAGGAAAAATTATTTCCCTAAGCAATGGAAGTTATGCAATTTTCTAAATATAGGAAATCTAGAAAATTACAGTTTTAGAAAACCAGTTTTATCCTTTAAAAACTTATCAGTTTAACATTTATAAAATATTCTAAATTATTGGCAAGTTCAAAATTACTAGGTTAACACTAAGTTATCAATTATCAAGTTAAAACTATCAGGTTAAGTCTAGGGTCACGAACCAACGGGCACGAAGTAAAGCAATACTAAAAACAGAAAACTATAAAAACTTACGCGCATTAGCTACTCCATGGTTCTGTGCGTCTTCCAAGGTCATCGCGAAGGCTTGTCCGAGTCCTTGTGGTGGACTCCTCTGCTGCTGCTGGGCCTGTTGGAAGAGTGCTGCTTGTGGTGCCAAGGGTGGCCTCGGCTGATACCCTCCTGGTGCTGGTAGAGCTTGTTGGGTTATCCTTGGTGCTCCTCCTCGATGCTGAGGACAATCCTTGGCTAAGTGTTGATTGGTTCCGCAAATCAAGCATAATCCCAACTTGCGTCTGCAGTCCTTCTCTAAATGGCCTACCTTGCCACAGTATTGACATGTAGGTAATATCTGCGGAGAGGCTCTGGGTGGCTGGTGTATGTGAGGTCTCTTTGCAGCTTCTTCTTGTGGTGCTTTGGCTGATGTGGAAGACCGTTTCAGACTGGTCTCTCTCCTGGTGACGCGTTCCATGCGTCGGGCTACAGCGAGAACGTCCGAGTAAGAGGTAGGTGCAACGGATCCGATGAGTCTCTGCAGCTCGAAGTTTAGCCCGTCGAAGAATTTTTCAGCCTTCTTTTCTTTCGTTGGGATCAAAGTAGGGGCGAAGTGACTTAGACGAATGAATTCTGCGTTGTACTCCTCCACTGTCATGCTGCTTTGAGTGAGACGATTGAACTTGTCCCGAAGTTCTGATCGAGTGATAGCTAGAATGTACATCTCCTGAAAGAGTCTGGAAAACTCTTCCCAAGTGACTCGGTCTGGTCCGAGCCGGGTCTCTTCAGATAGCCACCAGTGATGAGCATTGTCCGTCAACTGTATTCTAATGGCGGTCATCCAACGTTCTCTTGGAAGCTCAGTTGCTTCCAACTGGTGTTGTATGTTGGTGAGCCACTCATGAACTTCGGTTAGTCCTTCTTTATCCGAAAAGGTACGGAGCTTGAGTTGACGAAAATCAGTGATAGACCCCGTTGCTGGTCGCCTATCTTGTGGGTTCACTTGCTCCAAGGCGGTTACTAGGCTGGTCCTCAAGTACTCCGCCTCGTGACGCTGAGTCTCTTGATGAATTTGCTGTTGGGCTTGCATCATTGCGTAGATCATTTGAAATATCTGCTGCCCTTCCATGGCTTGCCCTGGTGGGAATACGGGCATCTGTGGAGTGAACTGTGACGGAGGTGGGATGTCGTCACGCCGGAACCTTGAATTATACTGGCCTGCTTGATTATTTTGAGAAGATTGTCCTCGGTCTTCGGGTGTCACTCCTTCATCATAAGTAACCACAGCATTGTGTGGTGTACTCAAGGGATTCTCGTCTTCGCTTCTTGGATCCATTACTCTGCATCAAAATAAAATATAAGAAGCGCACAGGATTCAAGGCAAGATGCAAGTCAAAAATTAATTCGAATACGATACAGATATCAAGAACGATTCAAGCAAGTGGATGAGATCCTAAAAACTTATCCTATCTTTATTGCAGGCCTGTTCGGTCCCTAAGTTAAAATTAAACAATTTAGTCGTTGACCTGCATGGGCCACCACAAAATCCATGTCACGTCCCAGTCCCAGAATATCGAGGGACTGGATGCGCGACAATGGCCAGCAGCACGCACCGATGGATAAACCCAATTTAATGGATCCATCGGGGCATACTTAAGCTGTATTATAAGGTCTACAACAACAAGTCAGAACTAATCTCATCCACATAAAAGATAATAAGATCAACAGCAATAAAGAAAGTAAATCAAACATCCAGTCTCAGCAAAGTAATTCGGGGAACAACCCGATATAAAGTCTGTTACAATTGTTTAATTAAACAGAAAAGAGAGTTTATTTGACATAATAACTGAGCATGGAGAAGCAGATGTTCAGGAGAAGTCCTCAGCGATCACCTCGTCCTCAGGTACTGGTACTGTTCCGTGAAGTGCTCCTGTTCCGTATACCTCTGGATAAAGCTCGTCTGTTAATCCTGGGGACATAATCCGAATCCAGGTCCTCAGGGGACATAGCAAGGTACAAGAAAGCTCATTCCAAAATAAATATAGTGCAGCAGATAATGAAATAAATAGGGTAAACTATATAACCATCTAAGTAAAATGCAAGTTGAGAGCATCACTAGAACTTAGGTTGATACCACTACAAGCTCTGTGTCGGGGAGCCGGTAGCAGTTATACTATGCTATGTAATTTACTATGTTGTGGCCTATATATATATAAATTAGCCTATAGCCTGTGTGTCTCTCCCCACCCAAATGTAATCATATGTCTCATGTCCACGATGCCTCATGTCCATGTCACGTAAAATCATATCTAATGCAAGAAGTCATACTATGTCTATGAATATAATGTCTAGGAATATAATGTCTATGTCAATCCTGCATCCTATACAGAATCACCATGAATATATCAGGAAGATTCTGTATCATGATTTGTGTCAGGTGTCCTGGGTATAACGTACTTGATAAAGCAAGTACTAGAATGTGAAGGGTCACGAAAGTCCATCTCTAGATGACGTACATAACTCCGCGTACGGGGTTGGCACCCGACTATTAATCGGACGCTAAGTAGGTCACACGGTCCTAGGTTTAAGCATGTACAATAATGTACAAATAAGTCAAAGACTATGTAACAAAGACTGCAAGTTGGCAAGGTACACTTGCCTGGGTTTCCGATTCCAATTGTGGCTCTGACTTCAGCGGGATTTGCAGGCTGTACTCTGGTTGCTGAAATAAATATCACCATCAGATTCAGAAAATATTAATCAGCTAGAAACGCCTATCCTTGAGTCCAATTTGGACACAGGGGCAAAAATGACATTTCGGGTCAAGGCGGGGTCTACATGTGGCCCACTTTGCACCAAAAAATACGTCAGGGTCAAAGGTCTCCAAATTTATCCAACTTAGTGTCAACGGGTCAGGAACGACGATACGAACCCAACGGAACTTTCAGAATTGGATTCCGATGAGCCGATCACAAAAATGCCCGTCAAGTGGAGCCTGTGGGGCCCACGACACGCAATTTTGTCAACGTTCTCAGAATTGAATCAAACTTGGCTCACATGACCAGCGTATTACTACGAGTCTGATGGCGCAAGTTTCGTCTTGATCCGACGTGTGTACACTAAGTTACAGCGAGATTCAGAAAGGTCGAATACGGGGCGTTGTCCGCGGATACGCACTGATTCCGGTGTGCACGCACATCCAAATCAACTTCTGCGAAATCTCGCACGTCCGTATCAACGACGCGCACGTATCGATGAAAACCGCGTGCGACCAAGTCGTCCCGTTTGGCGGGGCGTACTCGGTTCTGGGGTGAAACAGGGCGTTGATTTTCCTTTTTTTGGATCGTGGTTCGCGATCACCACAGGACGCGATGCACCGAGCGGGTTACACAGGAACCGAGGGGGTCATGCAGGCTACACGATACAACCGACGAAAACGAAAATAGGGTAGGAGGAGAGAGATATGGGTACTTGAACAGAGCTCTGAAAAATCGAGTTCTCAGTGTTCGACACGAAGTGTCCGTGTCTGAGTCGCCTAGTGCCACCCCCACTTTTTGGATTAGGGGTATTTTTGTCTTTTCGTAATTAATGTATAAATGATTTGCACGATATTAATTATATTTAAATAATTGATGATGATTATTTGATTGTTGCAATTTATTGTTGTTTCGATAATTAGGACGCTATACGAGCCTTGTCTTCCAACTGATGTCTCACCCTTGTCCTAGACGTGCTAAACTATTACTTCGATCCTTGTGTGACTCATAACTACGTCTAGTTGTGTTTCAGTTTAGATGCGCAACATTCGTCGCAACCCATTGTATCTAATCCTCAATAAATTCAATTTTGTGCAGTTTTCCCTATTTGTTGGACACGACATGCGAATAAATCCAATTTCCCTTCATGTATATTTTTCCCATAATTTTGGGGACTGTGACATTGCAACATTAATCTTCTCGAAACCATAGCCTCAAAAACCTTGAAACTAATGCATCATATCCTTCCATTTTAATTCCCTTAAATCTTGGCCCTTGAAACATCTCCATAAGAGGCAAATTCCAAGAGAGTTGACCAGTCAACCCAATCCTAGGTCAACCCTTACATAATACTATATATATAAACCTACTTCCTCTTTTCTTTTCCTTCCCAACCCACAGCCGATCAAATACTCCCCCAACCCTAATTCTAAACCGGCTGCCATCACCATCCGCTGATCCCGCGAGCAGACCGCCGGACGCCTGACCCGCCCTCGTCGATTCGAGCAGACCGCCGGACGCCTGACCCTCCCTCATCGACTCGAGCAGGCTGCTGAACGCCTGGACCCCCGCGCTGAAGTCGACGGTGCTGCTGAACGCCTGGACCCCCCCCCCCGCGCTGAAGTTGACGACGCTGCCGACCGAGAGTTTCCGCGCTGACCGACTGTTCAACGACGCTGCCGACCTAGAGTTCCCGCGCTGACCGACTGTTCAACGACGCTGCCGACCAGAGTTCGACGATAGACCTGCACTAGACCGGCCTTCCCTGTTCGTGACCATCGCCCCGTAGTCATCGTCATCGTCTCGTGTCCGCACGCAGGTTCGACATAAGCCTATACTCGACTACTTACACATCCGTAGATCATGCGTTAGTATGCGTAGGTATCAATACATGCACGTATATATATATATATATATATATATATATATATATATATATATACGTAGAGGTATGTGGATATTATGCTCAACTTATATATATATATATATATATATATATATATATATACGTACTCATATATATGTATTCTAGGTATCCCTAGTATATATATATATATGCTATTGTGTATACACATGGTATAAGCCTTGCTAGTATATCTATATAATATATAAACATATATTGTAATGGTAACTAGTGATTACTTATGTATATACATACGAACCGTATAATTCTCAATCATAATAATACTTCCCTGATAATATATATGTGTGTATCGTATGAATTGAATTAAGTATAAACATATGAATACCTATTAATTGTATAATTAATTAGTACCATGAGATACGTTAGCCGTAGTATGTACTATGTAATATATGCACTAGATGTCTTGAATGTGACCACAGATACCCCGTAGATACATCTACCTGTGACCATGTAGCATGATAGTAGACTGCCATATATACACTGACGTACTGGCAGGACCGTACCATTGACTGTCTGTTATGCACAACAACTACAGACGTGACCCCCTAGTATAGTCCTTGATCATTGTGTTGATTGTGTATTAGTGTAATGTCTGATGCAGTATTGTGTTTATGATATATCTATAGGACTGTTGGATCACTCAGACGGTACCTTGGAACCCGGATATTGGTATTGCCAACTAAGGACCCCAGGCGAGTACATTCTCTGACAGTTTCCATTATGTTGATTATCTCTATAATTCTTGTTGTATAGCGTACATGACTCTGACACTGTTCTTTACACGAGTTGGCATCATTGAGACCTGTCACGAGGAGTCGTGATTGGAATCCATCGTGCTAGCAGGGGAAACGGGGAAGTATTAATAGTTTATGTGATTATACCCAACTTTACATGCAGTATTAGCTCACCCACATTTTACGTCGGTGCAGCCTTACCCTTACATGCCTCATCGCTGTTATATCTGGTTAGCCTGACCTGTTGGGGATGATCGCTAATCCATGTAATGAGTCATATAGTCCCAAGACGATCACATGATATACTGATGTTTCACACACTTAGATGATTTCTTGACATGTATCTTGATAGATTGATCTTGTATTTCCATATGTTCTAGTTGTTGTTCTTATACACACTTACATACTAGTTCTTTGTACTTGCGTACACTTGTAGTTCTATTCCTTGTCAGATGCATATTGATGATGATGTTCCAGTACTTTGTTCCAGTATTTTTTATTGCCAGTATTTCATTCTGTCTTGTATTTCTTTACACTGTATTATAGTTTTTGTCAATATATGTGGAACTGCTGTTAGAGGTATATTTTCGTTCCAATCCTGACTGGATATTTTTTCCACAGAATCTTGAGAATTTCTGTACTACGTACTACGGACCAGGTATAGAAGCAGACTATGCACCAGAGATCCTAGAGGAGACCATGCCCCTAGATGAGGCATTGCCTACAGCTATCTAGATAGTATTTATTTATGCTTGAGACTTATGGAGTTTATTTCAGTTTATGTTTAGACTTATGTTAAGTTTAATTGGAGACTTGTGTTGGACAGCTAGACTATAATTTATCTTTATGTTTGAGACATGGTGTTCAACTATGTCATTTTCTTTTATCTTTTATCGTGCCTTATAGTTATTGTGATTGAGATTATTGTGAGATGGATAGCATTGACAGGTGTTTAGCTATATAGAGTTACTGTGACCTAGACAACGTTCTATCGCCGATGCTGCGGCGTAGGCTGGACGTATCCACGCTCTCGTACCCCTATACCGGGTGTGGGTCGTGACACCTAGGGTTAGGGTTCACTGCTCTAATCGCCGGAGCTGGCCGGAGGAGGGCGGAGCAGTCTTACCGGGGCCGGCTGGGTGGAGGCACTGCAGCCGGAGCGATGCCCGCTGTTGCTACTGCTGATGGAGGAGGCCGCCGGAGGAGGCGGGCGGAGCTGTTGCTGTTGCTGGCTGGAAGTGAGGCGGCGGAGGCGGTCGCTGGCCGAGGGGGAGAGGGTAGGTGCTGGGAGGCCAGCTCTACTGGTGGCGAGGTCGAGAGCGAGGGCGGAGGAGGAAGGGAGACGGTCGACGGCTGGAGGCGGTGCGGGGTGGAGACAGGGGGATCTGGAGGCGGCAGCGCTGGGAGGTGCTCGGGGCGGCTGGGCGGAGGTCGAGAATGGTCGGGGGCGGTCGGCTCGAGGCTGTGTGGCTACACGGCGGGGAGGACGGCGGGGTACTTAGGGTTCCGGCTGGGGAAGGCTGGATGCTAGAGGATTCCGGCGGGGGAGGCTAGGCCTTTATAGGGCGACCGGGGAGAGGGAGAGGCGGCCGGTGAGGGGGAGGAGAACCGTCGGGCGGCTGAACGTTTGGGGAAGAAAGGCTATCGGGTTCGGGCGGACGGGTCGGGTCGGGTCTGCGGATCCGGCCCGATCCAAAACAAAATGCGGGTCGGGTCGGGCTAGTCCAAGCGGGTCGGGTCTGACCCAGATCCGACCCGCTAAGGGGTTGGGCCGGTTCGGGTAGACCGGCCGGTTCGGGTAGACCGGCCGGTCCGGTTCGGTTTATTATTGGGTTCGGTTTGGTTTAATATTGGGTTTATTTAATTAGGTTAAATTAATCAATAGTTTTTAAGGCTTTAAAAATCCATCCGGGGTCCAATAAATTCCCGAAAAATTACCCTATGTCTAGTTTTTCATTTTACACCACAAAATATTATTTTCATAATATTTTAATATTATTTAATAATATTTAAAAATTATTTAATAATTAAAATACTTTAGTTTAATTTCAGAAAAATCTTAGAAAATTCCAGAAAATTGTGAAAAATCCAAATTTAAAATTTTTTGAAAATCAGGGGGTTTATATTGATGGAAGATGGTTTCAACGAGCGCAGTTCTCGAATTATGGCTCGGATAGATAGCAAGACTCTAGGTGGCTAAGCGGCATTGGTTGACAGATCATCAAAGGTAGTGCATGAATTGCTCGGATTCAGAAGTTCGCTCGGATGAAATGGTTAGATTTTGGTTCGGATTTATAGATGAGATATAACATAGTTCATAGTAACTGTCCATCGTGATGATTATAATTATCGAGCGTAGCTTCGGGACAGTTGACCCTAGCGACTTGCCCGTCGAATTAGAGTTTGAATATGGTAGACCCATAGAACGACCCTTGATGTGGCATATTTGGGAATGCGTCGAGGGCAGATGTGAGCAATGAGATTTGGCTTATTGACTGAGTGTTGGATTTGAGAGACCCTTGGGATAGTCTTCAGCTGAAGATGCAGCCGGAAGATCGAAGCGATGGTGGAGGTAGCCTAGTCAACTGATGAGATTTAGAGTCGCAGATTTTTTTATCGATGGCATCGCCTCTGACTCATCGTGCCCTGGAAGGGAATAACATTCATATGAATTGACGACTATGAAACTAGCTCGTGAAGTTAAAGCAGCGGCTCGTTCAGATCAAATCCTTGCGAATACTGGAAGGAACATATTTGCCTCAGATTTACAAGATGTCTCGGAACTTAGTCTGGGAAGCGTGCTCGTTCAGAAGGCAAAGGTGATATTCTATGCTTCGAGGCAGTGGAAGCAGCGTGAAGAACTATTCCATACGCAACCTAGGAATTGTGGCGAATGTGTCCACGTTGAAATCGTGGCGACACTATCCTTTGGCATGGCGGCGAGATCTTCGTGGATCACACGAACCTCAATATAGATGTTCACCCAACGAGGTATTGAGATGGCGGGAAAAAGGTGTTGGACTGAGCTGATCTAAGCAAAGTTTGATATTTGGGTAAGTCGCCTAGCTGGGGTAGTATCGGTTGTGATGATCGTTCGGTGCATGAGATATATTGGATGATATTGCTAATACAGATTCAGAATTAGTTGGATGGATTGAGTTGGAACATGAACTGATTGAGTCGGTGGAAAATCATCATATTTGAGAATAGTGCTCAATCGAATATGTTGGAATGGAAATCATGATTTGGTTCAATTGGGAGTAAAACAAATGGATGCCTCAGACATAAAGATACCCTTGTAACTTGTTCAAATTTACTATCGCAAAGCTCGGCTGAAATGCATGTATTTTAGGGACGCCTTAAATATGTGTACAATCCAAAACTAAGCGATACAGGAATTCGTATTGAGCTGCAAGGAGGATGTGGGAATTCAGAAAATTTGTACGAGCGTTTAGCAGAGCGAGATGCTGAGTCAGAATCGTGAGTATGATAATTGTATAGAGCAGATCTATGGAATTGGATAGCAGCATGTGATAGGAATGAGTACCAGCACAGTTCGTGGACGAACCTGATTCTAAGTGGTATATTATGTAACGCCCACAACCGTATGGTGCGTTACGCTGAGTCGGATTGAATAAAACAAATACTGGTTACATTTAAATTGTTGGATTTTGGGAAGAAGGATTTATTGAGTTGGTTTCATGTGCAGATGGCTAGCGGGTTCGATGGAAAACAAGTGTTCGTTCAGAACAGTACTGAGATAGCTGGATGAGAGTGATAATGCCGTCTTCCTTAGTCCGATCGGTCGGATGATTTGGAGAGCACAGCCTGCTGGCACGGTCATACCAGTTGAGTAGATCGCGCTTGCATCAGACCACGGGTTTAAGGGATTGGCCGTATCGGCATGACATGATGCTTAACGGGAACAAACATTATGAGTGGGCTCTTTTCCTTCTCCTCTACTCCTTCATGCCTAATAATATGGAAAACACGTAAAAGGCTTGAACACTTGGGCTGAAACTTAGGAATCACTACACTGAGGCATGCATAGAGTGTACGTCGTTTGCTTAGATAGGATTATGGCTTGAAATAATTTGCGCGTTGGATAGTTGGAGCTAGAGTTAGATTATTACATTTGAGGTAGTCGGTTGAATAATTAGGATTATGCTTGGACAGTTGGAATGATACATTGAGGTATTAGAAATATCGAGAATTCGGGCGAGCGAGCGTGCATCCGTGCACGAGTATCACTTGGTCGCTTTGTCTTGCAAAGCGAGCAGTTATGGTTCAAAACCGAACAACTGCATCGGCGAGGGTATTGTGCCGCTTGATGGGGCATTGTGCCACTGTTGGAGCATTGTGCCATGGGATTGCTTTGAGCAAGGGTGTTGCACCAATTTGAAATACATTGTTGAGAAGAGGCATTGTGCCTATGGAATCACTTGTGATTGTGCCTTGGGCAATATGTTGGAAGAATGGTTATGGATTCTTTGGTTGGATGTTTTGGTTGGATATTTGGTTGAACGAGTCTAGGATCGCTTGGTGGGGCGAGAATGTTCGATCCTCTCGTCATAACTACTAGGTGTCTGCATGTCACGGACAACCTGTGTTGCACAGGGTTTGGTTTCTTCAAACGGGATGGACTCTGGGGCACCGAGACCGTTCGGCTATGGAGGAGACATGGGCATCACGCCTTGGGCGCGGTGCTGGTAGTCCGATACCACCAGGAGGGAGTAGCTGCCCAGCCCTGGATCGGGTAGGACTGCCCTATTGATCTTGATCCGATCAATGTCCGTATGGCTTAGCCCGTGACTTCATATAGATAAGAGTTAGTTTGCTTTACTTTGGTTGGTTTGTGCTTCGTGTAGGCGCGGCCATCTTGCCTCGGCAAGAGTGTGCACTAACGAGATTGGATTGTAAGTATTTTGGTTGAGGATGGATGTTGAGGCAAGATTGTTGGTTCGATAGTCGCGTTGCTTGGGTTTGAACATGATGGTTTGCATGCTAGAATCCTTCGGGTTGCTTATATTTTTTCTTGTCGATTGGTTTGAGTTGAATGCTTGCATGCTTAAACTGCTTTACAGCTTTCCTTAACATGTCATCCATATGCCATGAAATGAATCTAGGATTCAACTAGAAAGATTACCATATAACTATTTGCATTCACTATTTTTACTTAGTGTCGACTTAGATGAGTGGGTTACCCCGCTCACCAGTACGGCTGTGTACTGACCAACGTTTGTGGGCAATATTTCAGGTACGCAGGCGTAGTGGCGCTGCTTGGATATACGAGACATGATGTATGAACTGTAAGTACCTTTGTGGGCTAGAGAAAAGAGCAAGAGTATTTTATCGCCTTCGTGGCATCGCCTTCGTGGCATTGCCTTCGGGGCATTTCATTTGGACCCTATCGAGAGCTTCGATGCATATTACTCTGATGTGTGCTTGGTACACAATACTTGACTTTCGTTGCAACTTGGTTGTTTCAATGATAACTTTGGTGTTTAACAACATCGCCTTGTACGAGCGCAACTCCAGGCTCGTACGGTATCACATCCCGAAGAGAACGATTGTCCCACGGGAGAGCTGTAACGTGGTAATTCACGTTCAGCGGGGACTATTGAGCTTGCGGGAGATTGGGGCATGACAAAAGATACCTCAGCTCAATGGTATAACGGAGCGGATGAACATGACGCTGATGGAGACGGTACAGTATTTGCTGTCAGAAGCAAACTTGCGGAACATCTATTAGGGTGAGGCTCTTTATAAAACTGCTTATATTATTAATTTATCCTTTAGTGCTTCTTTGCAGGATGATGTGCCTGACAAAGTATGGTACGACAAAGAGACATCATACAATCACCTGGAGTATTTGGTTGGAGCCTTCGTGCATGTACCGAAGGACGAGAGATCCAAAATTGAGCCGAAGATGAGACGGTACATCTTTGTTGGTTACGGTTGAGATGAGTTTGGTTATAGACTCTACGATCCAATAAAAAAAAAGCTCTACAGAAGCAGGGACGTAGTATTTGTCGAGGATCAGACCATGACCAACACTCAGGATTTTGAGATGCCTTCTGAGGCTGAAGAATTGCCTAAGTTAGAGTCATTTCGCTTCGAGCAGTTTTTAGAGGACATCACAGATGATCCAATTATGGGAGAGCCAGTACATAAAGTTGCTCCCAACATTGATCATCAGCCTGCTGATGGTGGTAAGAATGACCCTCATGAGGATGAGCATGCCGAGAAGGTAGTTTCTGAAAGGAATGAGGCTGTTGGTATACAGCCAGCACCAGTGGTTCCATTAAGGAGAAGCGGTATAGAGCATCAACCATCTACGAGATACTTACCTGGTGAGTATGTACTACTGACTGACGGGGGAGAACCCAAAAGTTTTGCAGAGGCTATGGAAGACGAACACATGCAGAAGTGGATGGAGGTCATGTAGCAGGAGATGAGTTCTTTGGAGACCAACTCTACTTATGATCCAATACGATTGCCAAAGGGTAAGAATGCTTTGAAGAATTGATGGGTGTTCAGAGTGAAGCAGACAGATGATTCTACTCATGTAATACCCTATTTCGCTCTAGCGGACTGCCGATTCAAACGGCAAAAGTGCAATATCCCGACCCGCTTTGATCAGGCGAGAATACTCGTTTGAGGCGAAGGATATCCAGAATTATCCCTACAGGACTTCAGCTTAGGCTTTCAGAGGCTCGCTCGAAGTATCGCTCAACCGCGGCGAATCATCGCTAAGGTGGGTGGCTACAGTGAACTTGTCTTTGCTTAGCCAGCACACTTAAAATATAAAATGATACATGCTAGTCGCTAGGTGAATCGCCCCTTGCATGCTAATAAGAATTCAATGCACCTAGCTAAGGAAATAATCCTAACTTGTATTGCTTGTGCTAGAACATGGAAATAAAATATTGCTTATATTCAGACCCTCGCATGCTATCTTTGCCTTGTACAACTAGACCCGCTATGCCGCGAGTAGAAATGAAATTTATATGCTCTTTTTAGTGCGCAGTTCACTTGTTTATACTACACGACTCTAGATTATATCGCTCAGGAAGTCCCTTTACGGTTTCACTCATCGGCTTACCTTCGGGCCCGAGCTAACGTGAATGTTTATGAATGCATGCTTGCCTGCTTATATGTTAACTTGAATGTTGCCTTGCCTCGGTGTTTGCCATACGAAATCATGCCACAAGCAAGTAACATTATCGTGTATTGTTCATGCATTGAGTCAGCCAGAAGACTATCGAATAGCTCTTCTGTGCAATTGAACCTGCAAGTATACAGAACCGTTAGGTCACTAAGGCAGCCCCCGTACTAGGGGAATGCAACAAGGCAAGTTGTCCATTGAGAAAAAATCCTGTCAAGTTTACACATGAATGATAATCACATGAAGTTCACCTCTGAACGAGAACCCCTGTCAGAATTATAGCTCGTGGAGCAACCGCTTGGTTCAGAATAAAGAATCATGGATTATCATGTCATGTTACGAATTTGGAAAGACCCTGACCTGCATGTCGCAGACAACTTGTACACAAGGTTTTCTGTTTAGGTTTCTGCGGACGGTCACCGGGGCACTGAGGCCGATCCGGTCTGGACAAAACCTCCTGAGTAGTCACCTGCTAGTGGGCGGCATGGAGTGAAGTCCCCCTTTTTGTATTGCGTCGCACTCCGTACCGCGTAGCACTCTATACTATCCTGGGTGAGGGTGGCGTTGACAATTACCTCAACGCATCTAATTTTGCCCCGACTATGACCCATCCTTTTATGGCTATGCCAGCGACTCATGTTCATATAGATAAGTCATCCTCGCTTAGCGGCAACCCGCGTGCGAGTCATTGCATCGTGTCAAAAATAACTGAACACCTAAACGATCATGGTATAACATGACTTATGCATAAAGAGCACTTGAACATCGTATACAACACACCTGATCATCCATGTAACTCGTGCATCCGAAACATAGTCTCGTTCATAACATAATGTTTGCATATGTTATTGCCCCTGAATATTTATACATGCTCGTGCTTGAACTAACTTGGTTTGCCTTGGACAGGGAAGAATAAATGGTAAGTTGGTAAGTCTCGTCGTATTTCCTTTTATATCGCATGACGTACTGTCACGGGAGTTAGGATTTTCATATATGCCATAAAACTGATCCTAAGGCACAACCAGAACGATAATAAATAGTTGGTGCACGAAACCTATGTTACGTGTTTGGATTTATCGAGCGGGCGAGTAGCCTCCCCACCAGTGCATTCGTGTACTGATAATTCACCAGATTGTTTGCAGGGTGCAGGAGAACCTTGTTCGGTGCGGATGCCTTCTTCATGCGTGCTAAGGCGTGGAGTTCATTCTGGAGCCTTGGAACGCTGCATCTGAAACTGAAGCACATATACAAGACATAATATTGGAATATCGCCTGTACATCTTTCCACAAATATAGCCACTTGGCACCCTTTTACTGTTTCAGAGAGAGAGAGGCTTGAACGATTTGTAATCTCGGCTATAGGTCGTCTATAACACTTTTTTATATCAATAAAGAGTTTATTTTACTTCAACTTGCGTTATTCAATGCTTCCGCTATTGTTTACTTAGTGAACGTGTTATCAATCGCCTATGCATTTATAATTTTGCTGCACTCGGACAATCTGTGCGACTCTGTGGCTTAGACCTCTTACCGCCAGCCAATGAACCACGGCCTTGCACAGACACGGCTCACGCTCGTGCGGAATCACGCTCAGATGGGCCGAAGCGATCGTCCCGCGGAAGTGCTGGGGCGGCCGATTAGCTTGCGGAAGATCGGGACGTGACAGATTGGTATCAGAGCTTGGCTTATATGCCTTTGGACTTTGTTTCAATTTTTACAGTTTTAAAATCTCATTCGTGGGTTATGTGCACACTCTCTCTCTATGTCCTAAACAGAATATTTTAATAATGAGTCTAAATACTTTCGAAAAGCGCATGTGAATGGTATGATTGCTTGTATAGAATTGTAATGCGGTTGGCCTTTGCGCCAATCTGTGCTAGACCATTTGGGGATAAACTCGTGCTGGAATCATGACTTGTGTGCAAACCAAAATACCTATACATGTTTGCCCAATTGGTTAATACAAAATTGAATATTGCCCGAATGGTTTGCTTTGCACACAGCCTTTCGGCTAAGTTATGTAGAATATCGTGCGCCAAGACCCTTTGGCACAAGCTAGTGCAAACAAGATTTGGATATCGTTCAGGAATAAGACAAGTCAAACTTATAATGCCAACCGATAGAAATATTCTCGAATTTATCGCTTAGACGAATATAGAGAATTATGCTTAGATTTTGGAAAATAGCCCAAACGATATTTTCGTATCGGAAGATACAAATTGAATATAGTTTGTTTGGATGACTATCGAATATGGATTTAATGGGATGACTCAATTTCGAGTGGTGTATTGGATCATTTGGAAATGTCCAAACAGATCCATAAGTCTCGTACGATAATCGGACTGAACAATTTCATAATGCCTTGAATAAATGATAAGGCTTATATCAAATTAGAATTCTTGGAAATGGAAATCGATATCTTGGCTAAGAAAACTTTTTGGAAACTTAGAGGATCGTACGAGCGACTTCGGATTAAAACAGCCGAACTGAACTTAAATACAATACCGCTCAAATATAATTATCCTAAAATAAATATTGTGTTTCGATGAATGAGATGAACGATAATGGATTTGGCTTGGAGTTCGGAAGAACGATCTTAAAATCAACTTCAAAACAATAACTCTCGAAATTAGTCCCAACGAGAATGGTTATCCTGCGGGAGCGCATGCATGGTGATTTCAAGTATGGCGGGGATGATCGAACTCACGGGAACATGTTCGGTAATTATTCCAAATGAACTCGATGAACGGAACGTATCAAAATGGAATAGATTTGATAACATTGAATTTGGATGATTTTACTAGACAAAAAATAATCACTGCATGAATGGACTTGATTCGATGGATATATAACTTGGAAGGAGTAAAGGTGAAATATTAAGGTGTCTCGAATCATGTCGAAGATAACCGTAACATTCAAACGTTCTTGTCTTGTGCGAGCGTAACTCTATGCCCGTACATGCGTCACGTCCGGATTAGGACGATTATTCAGCGGGAGCGTTGGCATGGAGAACTCACATCCAACGAGGGTGATCTAACTTGCGGGAGACCGAGGCATGACAACTTATGGACCGTCTTGACTTTTGGTTCGACACGATAAGACGAAATTGGAATACAAGTGATTGGAAAATATTTTATTGGATAAGTTAGCCTAGAACCTGAAATAAATCATGCTTGATGGTTTCGTGAACGAATACGTGAATCAGGTTGGACAAATTGGAGTTAAACTAAAGGTTTATCATCGAATCTTGGCTTGGTAGTTTAAACTTAAAAAGGATAGGGATCCTATCAAAACATGTTTGGAGGGATAAACTATGCAAATCACTAGGCTTGTCCTATATCATGAATATTACGGATTTTAATGAATGAACTCGTCCTCCGTACAAACGAACGTGTTATTGAGTGCAGGGAAATATATGCTCGATGTTTAGAAATCTGAGTGAAACGAGCTTGGGTAGATTATCCCATGCAAATGAACAATAGTTTGACCCTAGGAATTGGGGGCGAGCATCGTACGACGAATTTGCATGATAAATTGCGTGCTTGAATCTGTACCTATGACCTTGTGAGCTGACCTAGTAATTAGGTAGACGACCATGTGCCAAGTGAATGAACCTGTGTTACCGACTTTACCATATTGCTTGAATAAGCTATACAACTGGGGCAACAAGACTTAAGGTTAGACTTGGGGAACGATAACGAGTGCAAAGTTTGACCCGAACAAATAAATGCTAGTCGGTAAACCGAATAGTTCGTGCTTAACGGGTGTGCAATTACTTGATTGAGTTGGAATAAAAAATGATATAGAATTGGATTGAACCCTTGAGATTTTCACAAGTAGCTTATCCAATTTCACTATCTTTAAGTTTGGTTGAATGCATATATTTGAGGGACGCCTTGAACGTGTGCACAATCCAAGACTCAATGATATATGAAACTCGAGTGCTAAGACTTCGCTATCGCTAAGTTGGTTGATATGCATGTGTTTGAGGGATGCTTCGAATATGTGCACGATCCAGACTCGCGATATGCTGATCTCAAATGCTAGTGCAAGTGAATATCCATCTGAACAAGTATAACGACTTGTATGAGTTTGCCTCAGTCCAAGATCGTTAAACAAGATCGATTGAAACATACTCCGCGTTAAGAAACATGTCCCATGCTAAGGCGCAAATGAGACTGACTCGACATACACGCGACACGGCGTAAGAATCGAGTAGAAGATTATGTTCACAATTTGGATCTAGTGGTACCGATTGCTACGCTTGGGATAAATTCCATAATACGATAGAACGGCTTGTCCTCAGGAAGTCTCGAGGACAAGACTTTTTCTGAGTGCTGTATGATGTAATACCCCGTTCCACTCTAGCGGACTACCGATTCAAACGGCAAAAGTGCAATGTCCCGATCCGCTTTGCTCAGACGAGAATACTTGTTTAAGGTAAAAGATATCCAAACTTTTCCCTACAGGACTTTGGCTTAGGCTTTCAGAGGCTCGCTAGAGTATCGCTCAACCTCGGCGAATCATCACTAAGGTGGGCGGCTACGGTGAACTTGTCTTTGCTTAGCCAGCACACTTAAAATATAGAACGATACATGCTAGTTGCTAGGTGAATCACCCCCTGTATGCTAATAAGAATTTAATACATCTAACAAAGGGAATAATCTCAACTTGTATTGCTTGTGCTAGAACATGGAAATAAAATATTGCTTATATTCAGACCCTCGCATGCTACCTTTGCCTTGTGCAACTAGACCCGCTATGCCTCGAGTAGAAATGATATGTATATGCTCTTCTTAGTGCATCGTTCACTTGTTTATACTGCACGACTCTAGATCATATTGCTCGGGAAGTTCCTTTACGGTTTCACTCATCGGCTTACCTTCGGGCCCGAGCTAACGTGAATGTTTATGAATGCATGCTTGCATGCTTATATATTAACTTGAATGTTGCCTTGCCTCAGTGTTTACCACACAAAATTATGCCACAAGCAAGTAACACTATCGTGTATTATTCATGCATTGAGTCAGCCAGAAGACTATCAAATAGCTCTTCTGTGCAATTGAACCTGCAAGTATACGGGACCGTCAGGTCGCTAAGGCAGCCCCCGTACCAGGGGAATGCAACAAGGCAAGTTATCCATTGAGAAGAAATCCTGTCAAGTTTACACCTGAATGATAATCACATGAAGTTTACCTCTAAACGAGAACCCCTGTCAGAATTACAGCTCGTGGAGCAACTGCTCGGTTCAGAACAAAGAATCATGGATTATCATGTCAAGTTACGAATTTGGAAAGACCATGACCTGCATGTCGTGGATAACTTATGCACAAGGTTTTCTGTTTAGGTTCCTGCGGATGGTTACCGGGACACTGGGGATGATCCGGTCCGGACGGAACCTCCTGAGTAGTTGCCTGCTAGTGGGCGGCATTGAGTGAACGCCCCCTTTTTGCATTGCGTCGCACTCCGTACCGCGTAGCACTCTATACTGTCTCGGGCGAGGGTGGCATTGACAATTACCTTAACGCATCTAATTTTGCCCCGACTACGTCCTGTCCTTTTATGGTTATGCCAGCGACTCATATTCATATAGATAAGTCATCCTCGCTTAGCGGCAACCTGCGTGCGAGTCATTGCATCGTGTCAAAAATAACTGAATACCTGAACGATCATGGTATAACAGGACTTATGCATAAATAGCACTTGAACATCGTATGCAACACACCTGATCATCCATGTAACTCATGCATCCAAAATATAGTGTCATTCATAACACAGTATTTGCATATTTTATTGTCCCTGAATGTTTATACATGCTTGTGCTTGAATTAACTTGGTTTTCCTTGGACAGGGAAGGACAAATGGTAAGTTGGTAAGTCTCATCGTATTTTCTCTTATATCGTATGGCGCACTGCCTCACGAGTTAGACTTTTCATATATGCCATAAAACTGATCCTAAGGCACAACTAGAAAGATAACAAAATAGTTGGTGCATGAAACCTATGTTACGTATTTGAATTTATCGAGCAGGCGAGTAGCCTCCCCACCAGTGCATTCGTGTACTGATAATACACCAGGTTTTTTGTAGGGTACGGAAGAACCTCGTTCGGTGCGGATGCCTCCTTTGTGCGTGTTAAGACATGGAGTTCACTCTGGAGCCTTGGAACGCTGCGTCCGAAACCGAAGCACATATACAAGACATAATGTTGGAACATCGTCTGAACATCACATGTACATATTTTCACAAATATAGCCACTTGGCACGCTTTTACTGTTTTAGAGAGAGAGGCTTGAACGATTTGTAATCTCGGTTATAGGTCGCCTGTAACACTTTTTTTATATCAATAAAGAGTTTGTTTTACTTCAACTTGTGTTATTCAATACTTTCGCTATTGTCGACTCAGTGAACTTATTATCGATCGCCTATGCGTTTATAATTCCACTGCACTCGGACAATCTGTGTGACTCTGTGGCTTAGACCTCTTACCGCTAGCCAATGAACACGGCCTTGCACGGACGCGGCTCACGCTCGTGCGGCATCACGCCCAGATGGGCTGAAGCGATCGTCCCACGGGAGCGCTTGTGCGGTGATTCTCGCCTAGCGGGGACGACCGATTAGCCTGCGGGAGATCAGGACATGACAACTCATCCTTGATACAAAGCAAGGCTGGTAGTTAAATGTTGTGGTCAACGAAAAGGCATAGATTATGATAAGATCTTTTCGCTAGTCATCAAGCAGTCGTCTATTCGGGTGGTGCTAGCATTGGCAGCCAGTTTTGACTTGGAGGTCAAGTAAATAGACATGAAGATGACATTCCTCTACGATGATCTTGAGGAAGAGTTGTACATGGAGCATCCAGAGGGATTCTGTGAGAAGGGCAAGTCACACTAGGTCTGCCAGTTGAGGAAGATCTTGTATGGTCTAAAGCAGGCTCTGAGACAGTGGTACATGAAGTTCTAGTCGTTTATGGGAGAACATTGTTACGCACGGACGACGGCGAACCAATGTGTATTTGTGGGGTACTTTGCTGAGGATGATTTTATTATTTTACTGCTCTATGTTGATGATATGCTACTGGTGGGTCAGAATGCCACTAGGATAGCAGAGTTGAAGCAACAACTGGGCGTGGCCTTCTCTATGAAGGATTTTGGCGCAACGAAGACTATTCTTGGGATGGAGATCAGCCAAGAGCGAGAGTCCAAGCTGCTATACTTGTCCCAAAAGAAGTACATTCACCGGGTACTTCAGCATTTCGGGATAGACGGGTCAAAGAAAGTGAGTAACCCACTTGCGGCTCACTTTAAGTTCACTGAGGAGCAGTGTCCATCTACCGAGGACGAGAAGGAAGATATGGAGCGGGTTCCATATGCCTCAGCTGTGGGAAGTCTTATATATGCTATGGTGTGTACGAGGCCAGACATCGCTCACGCAGTTGGCATAATTAGCATGTATACTTCCAATCCTGGAAGGGTACATTAGAGTGGGATAAAGTAAATTCTACGATATCTTCAGGGCACTGCCGATTGGAGACTTTTTTTTGGTGGTGACGAGCCAAAGCTGGTTGGGTATACCAACGCTGATATGGCTGGAGATGTAGATACGAGACGATCGACTTCGGGCTATGTGATGATATTTGCTGGTGGAGCAGTATGTGGCAGTCGTGGTTGCAGAAGTGTGTTGCCTTATCGACGACAGAGGCAAAGTACATTATGGCGACAGAGATTTGCAAGGAGTTGTTGTGGATGAAGAAGCTGCTGCAGAAAATTTGGCTAAAGCAAGTGCAGTATCCTTTGCTTTGTGATAGTCAAAGTGCTATTCATCTAGTGAAGAACCATACATTTTATAGCTGATCCAAGCACATTGAGACCATGTATCATTGGATATGGAATGTTGTAAAAAAGAAGGAAACGACACTTGAGAATGTTCATACAGATGACAACGGAGCAGACATTCATAAAGATTCTTCTAAGGGAAAATTTTGAGTACTGCAGGCGGATCGTCGGGATGACGACCCCCTCCACATATGTGTGAAGGAGAAGATTTGTTGGAGTGGTTGGGGTTCCCAACCTATGTGAAGAATACCCCGGAGTGCGACGAGCGCCATCCGTGTGTCGAAAAAGCTCAAAAAGTGCATCGAACGCCATGTATCGGAACATTTATGGTAAGCAAATATTAAATTGGATTTTATCTTTGACTTTAATTATATATTTATGATTGGATCTTTCATATATTAAATTTCTAATATAATTGGATTTTTAATTTATGGTAAGCTAATTTATGATTTTTTTTATTAAATATATGATTATTGAATGTAATTAGATTTTCATAAATATTTTTGGCTTCCATATATAGATTTTCAATGAAAACCCTAATTCATGCAAGGGTTTATATAAAGGCTCATGCAATATACAACAACATGAGAAAAAAATAAGAGAGGAAAAAAGTTGGCAATAGTGCCATTGCAACTTTGGAGAGGAGAAAGAAGGATTGGAGGTCGTTTCGGAGAAGGAGATCAATTTAGAGTATTTGTCATTGTCTTTTTTATTCATGGTTGTAATCTATTTTCTGTTTCAAAGCGCTGCGGTGATCCATGTTGAATCGGTGAGGAGTTTATAGAGGGTGTAATCTCTTTAATGCATTAGTGGAGGTTCTTCAGGGTTGGACTCCGATCGTCCCGCGGGTTTTTTCATCTGAATTTTTTACATAAAAATCTCTCTGTCTGCGATTTGTGTTTGATATTTTTTGGTTTGTACGTTTTGCTTGGTTCTCTCGCAAGTAGAAAATAGTTTCCGTGTTTCGTTCCCAATATAGTTTTGACATAAGTTCTTGAAAAAAACCGCTTCTCTACTCTCTGTAGATGAACCTCCTGAGACCATTTCTCTATCAACTAGAGACCCATATATAAATCAAAACTGGAATAACCATCTGGCTATCAAACCTTATTCCTCTCGTCAATTTTCTTGTACTACCTTAGCCTCCATCCCCTCTCCACACCACCACCTCCTTATCAGCCACCAGACTAATATTCCCGACATTCACAAACCTCTCACTTTTCCAAACGCTGGTTCTAATACCTCCTATGTTTCATTTGCAAATGCAACTAAATCTCTGGAACCTTGTTCCTCAACCATCCAACAAACCACATCTGATGACACCCTTCTCCTCTCTTCATTGGACGATGCCATGCCCATAAATCCTACGTCATCCATTCATTATCTCCATTGTGGAATTCCCTTCCTCTCCAAGCCACACACCACCGCCTGTTTCAACATCTACTGATGATGTTCCTCGGAAGATCTCATGGAAGCGTTTAGCGCACAGCAAAGTCTCACAATCCTCTACCACACTCCATAATCATGAGGCTAACAATAAATGTAAACCTACCTCTGACGGTGTTGAAGGCTCAATTATTAAGAGAATTGCCCTCTCTACCCCTACTAACTCTAATTCAAAGGTCACGACGGCTGACCTACAACAGCCGCATGGACGATGTTGATCTTCTCCTAAAATTATCGGAGTATAAAAAATGATCCGACAGTCATTTCTCAGGGATACTCGACTCCCCATATTCTTCATATATGAAACCTTAATCGCACCTACTTATACTTCCCGTATTTTACCTAATTTTGGTTACCCACACTTTTGTTATATTGCTCCGAATGGACGTTCAGGAGGACTTTGGCTTGGATGGGATGATTCAATTCAAGCAACTATACTTCTTACAAATAAAATAATCTGATTCTTTTGGAAATTAAGTCTACTCCCCTTTACCCAGAATGGAACCTCCTCTGCGTGTATGGAAATCCAAGGAAAAGTGAAAGACCGCCGCTTATGGAACATCATCAAACATCTAGTTCACTCATCCAAAATTCCTTGGTGCTGCATTGGAGATTTTAATGCAGTTTCCAGTGAGAGGGATAAATATGGTGGTAGTTGTTTTGATCATAAGGCAGCTGACAAATTTAATTCTATGATCAATCATTGTGGGTTGATAGACCTCTGGGGTACATTGGACCAGCCTGTACCTGGTCGAATCGCAGAGGATTAACACATTTAATCATGGAACGTTTGGATCGCGGCCTGGCAGATGCCGAATAGAGATCGCTATATCCACATGCCACTGTATCGGTACCTCCTCGTCTTATAATATAGTGATCACGTCCAATCCTACTCAACACCAATAACAAGTCCTTACAAGGAAAGCAACCACTACGTTTTGAATCATACTGGCTCCATAGTACATCGTTCATTGAAGAACTTAGACAGGACCTGGAACAATGTGTTGGAAAAATAAGATATTTTCCGTCTTTGTGATGAGATAAAATAAAATGGAAGAGAAAAGAAGTTAAGGGAAAGAACACACACAAGATTTACGAGGTTCGGCTCAATTTGAGCCTACGTTCTCCGTCCGTCCCTTCTTTACCGTTTTTACTATAATCAAATGAAAGATTACAAATGCCTTCTCTCAAGTTGGTACAACTTAATTTGAGGATCATTTTCTCTCACAAACTCACTTGAGGTGGATTACAAGTGTAAGGATTACAAGTTGTGTATTATTCTTCTTGTTACTTGTTGTGTTCAACCTTCCCTATCTCCTCTCTATTTATAGGGAGGATATGCCTCTTGGGTAAATCACTTTCATTGCATGGAGAAGTCCAAAGAAAAGATTTGTTCCTTCTCCTAAGATTCGTTCATCTATCATCAATGTTGCATGCAAGCTGAATGCATGCAAAATATGAATATATATGCTACTTCATATGGTCATAACTTCTTCAATACACCTCTAAATGACCTGGTTCAAATCCTGGATGAAAGATAAAACTTTTCTCAACAACTTTTGTATTGAAGACCGAGCCAAATAATGATTGTAACAGCTTCTAAATGGCCTTCCAAAACTGAATCTTGTTACAGAAATTGCTCCCAGAAAAATGGCTAAGTACTTGGCCGAACCCAAACATGGGTGACCGATTTCCATTGATCAAATCCATGTTTATTCATCATGGGGATGGACCCCGTTCTCATCAATCTCTCCCTCCGTCCTCATGAGGAGAAAGTTCTCAAACAATAGTCATGCATGCCTTCCCACGGCTGAAGTTATGCTTCTCTTTTGGTAAGGCTTCGTCATCATGTCAGACGGATTTTGGCTTGTATCAATCTTATTAATATGCATCAAGCAACTCTCCAAAGCATCTCGGATTCAGTGATGACGTATATCGATGTGCTTTGTCCTTGAGTGATAGGTAGCATTTTTACTCAAGTCAATGGCGCTCTGACAGTCACAATATAGAGTGTACTTCTCTTGCTTGAGAGATAACTCCTTTAGAAAAAATTTCATCCATAAGAGCTTCTTGATGGCTTCTGTAGCAGTAATATATTCAGCTTCTGTGGTAGATAGAGAGATACATTTTTGCAGCTTTGATTGCCATGATACAGCTCCCCTTGCAAAGGTAAACAAGTATCCTGATGTGGACTTTCTCTTGTCCAAGTCACCTGCCATGTCAGAATTAGTGTTACCTTCCAAGATAGGTTTGCCATCTCCAAAACATAAAGAATATTTAGAGGTTCCTCTAAGATATCTTAGGATCCACTTTACTGCTTTCCAATGTGCTTTACCAGGATTGACAAGAAAATAACTTACCACTCCAACCACATATGCTATGTCGGATCTTGTACAAACCATTGAGTACATCAAACTTCCGATGGCCGAGATAAATGGAATGCTCTTCATCTCCTCCTTCTCCTTCTCACTCGAAGGGCTTTGTTGTGCGCTTAGCTTAAAATGAGCTGCTAGCGGTGTGCTGACTAGCTTATAGTTCACCATATTGAACCTCTCCAGAACACGCTCAATGTATCTTTCTTGTGATAGACACAACTTTTTCGCACTTCTGTCCCGAGAGATCTTCATTCCAAATATATGTTGTGCTCCTCCTAAGTCCTTGATATCAAAGGACTTGCTTAACTCTTTCTTCAACCTGTCAATCTTGGACATATCTTTTCCAACAGCAAGCATATCATCAACATATAGAGAGAATAATGAAATCATCATCAGAGAACTTCTGGACATAAACACAATAATCTGCAGATATTTTTTGTACCCATGGTCAAGCATAAAAGAATCAAATCTTTTATACCACTATCGCAGTGCCTGCTTGAGCCCGTATAAGCTCTTTTTCAATTTGCAAACCAAACCTTTACCTTGAAACCCTCTGGCTGCTCCATATAGATTTTTTCTGCCAAATCACCATGGAGAAATGCAGTCTTTACATCTAACTGCTCAACTTTAAGACCTTGGGAAGCAACAAGACCAATAATAACGCGAATAGAAGACATCTTCACAACAAGGAAAAATATTTCTTCATAGTCAATACCTTACTTTTGACAGAAATCTTTCACCACGAGGCGAGCTTTGTACTTGACTTGGCAATTTCTTTCATTCTTGATTTTGAACACCTATTTGTTCTTCAAGGCTTTTCTGTTCTTCGGTAGCTTCACCAAGTCATAAGTATGGTTCTTATGCAAAGAATCCATCTCCTCTTGCATAGTTTTCTTCCACTTGGCATGATCTTCATGAACTTGTGCTTCATGGAAACTTTCTGGTTCACTTGCATCTGTCACTATAGTATATTCTGAAGCAGGATATCTAGTTGAGGGTTGTCATTCTCTCTCCGACCGTCTCAACTGAGGTGCTGGTGGCTGATCCATATGCGGCGGCTCCGCATGTTCATGTCCCCCTGATCAGAACCTGAAAACCTATAATTTCTTCTTCTTTCTGCACATCTTGAACATTATTATTTTCTGGCATAGGAGATGGAATAACAATAGGCGTGGAGATTGGATCTGGGACAATGTGAGTATTTTATGGCTCTTCTTCTTTTTTAAAATCAGCAAGTATTTTATCTTCACAAAATACAACATTCATGTTCCTTACAATATACAACATCCATGTTCCTTATAATTTTTTTGTTTATAGAATCCCACAACCTATATCCAAATTCATTATTTCCATATCCTAAGAAGATGCATTGAATGGCTTTGTCATCAAGTTTTGTTCTTTTCTCCTTAGGTATATGCACAAATGCCTTACACCCGAATACATGCCAGTGGGAATAGCAAATATCATTTCCATTCCATACTCTTTTGGGAATATCTCCATCCAAAGGAACTGAGGGGGACAAGTTTATCAAGTAGCAGGCTGTTCGCACTGCCTCTCCCCAAAATATTTTTGGTAATTTTGTTAAGGATAGCATACTTCTTATCCATTCCATAATTGTGTTGTTCATTCTTTCTACAACCCCATTATGTTATGGTGTGTGGGACAGTCTTTTGGTGTCTAATGCCATATTTAGAACAATAATCTTCAAACATCCTTGAAGTATACTCACCACCATTATCCATGTGAATACACTTCAAGAGCTTTCCGATTTCTCTTTCTACTTTGGTATGGAAGAATTTGAAAACTTCAAAGACTTGATCTTTGGCTTTTATAACATACACCCACACCTATCTAGATGCATCATCTATGAAAGTCATAAAGTATGAGGCACCACTAAAGATTTTTACATTTATGGGTCCGTACACATCTGAGTAGACTAAGTCCAATATGCGGGTTTCTTTTTTGTTATAATTTTTAACAAAAGCTACCCGGTGTTGTTTTTTAATTAAGCAATGTTCACAGTGGAATAGTGTTGTACCTTGCATGGATGAAAGTAGTTATCGCCTTGCGAGAGTTTGTAGTCCTTTCTCGCTCATGTGACAAGCTACTTGTGCCACAAATCCATAGAGGTACCTTTCACTGTTCCAAGTTCATCATTCTCTAAGTGGAACTGAGTTTTATAGAGAGTGCAACACTTCTTTCCTCTCGCCAGTACAAGTGATCCTTAGGGCGCACAAATCCATAGAGATACCTTTCACTATGACAAGATTCAATCTTCTTATACAAAACTAATAGCACACCCCACTAGATCACAAGGATTGTACCTCAGGACGCACTATTAGTCTCTTCTAATTTGAATCAATCATCTTTAACAGTTTGATAACAGAAAACATGTAAGATTAACATATTATAAGCGAGCACGATAACGATTATATAAAAGCTAGCATGGAAATTCTATCTCATTCAGTACGATAGGGAATATGTAAGAAATCTCTGTTTAAGCAAGCATGGTAGTAGTTCTTCTATCTCTTTTTAACTAAAATATACAATTCTACTCTTACTTAGCATATGACATAGAGACTTGTTCAAGCAATTTCTTTACTCTTCTCATTAGCAAGGCAAGGGTTCGTTCGATAGCTGTGTCGGTGTAATCTAGCATGCAATATTCTATTCTTTTACTTAGCATGACAAGGTTCTTTTCGATGGCAAGCAATACAAGTTCTTTAGTTAAGCATGCAAGTTCTCGTTCTATCATTCCCAATGCAAATATTCTCTACTTAGCAAACACGTATTTCAAAAACTCAAATTTATTATTAAGGCATGCAAGAATCAGAGAATGAAGTTATGCCCACTCACCAAGCTCAATCGTCTTGTGCTTCTATCGAAGAACTCTTCGAGAAGGCTTCCGCTCGAGCCAGCAAAACGATATCACTTGCACATACTGCCAATGTGGAGCGGGGCACTACAAATGTGTTGCTATAAACTGAGTGTATCACAAGCAGCTTGGGAAGTTGAGAGTGCACCATTGCACTGGTTTGGGGGCAAGCAAGGGCAGTGACTAAGGAGGTTAACACCAGGTCTGTTGAAGCCCTGGAACATCAATTAACAAGTAGAAATATCAGCAGTATCAGAGCACTTAAAGCTCGAGTTTCACAGTGTGGTGCTTGAGGGGATGACTGGAAGTGAGCATTAGCAACCTTAGTACAACATCAGTTGCAATACAACCATAGCATCAGCAGCAGTTGGCTGCATTTGCAAATACACATGCATTAATATAGCAGTTGGTGCCTGTGCGGAGTGTAGCAAGTAGAGAAGTAGCAAGAGCACTTGATTGTGCATGTGTACCTTGAGTGTAATGGAAATACAACTTGTGTAAGGGTGTTCGGGTAGTAGAGGAACTGAAATATCTAGGTATACATGATAATTTAATATATTCCTTGGGTGGCAGGTAGGGGTATCAATGTGATGCATAGACACTTGAGTGGTGTTATGGATATTGGATGTGAGTATCAGTTTGTGAGTGAGTGCAAGAGGAGTGATCAATGAGTATGTGGTAGGTTGAGTATTTAATGTGAGGGTGGTTGTGCTCAAGAGGAGGGTTGGGTCCTTGGTTACAGCAACAATACTTAGGAGCATGGCTCCAACAAGTTATTTATTGTTGTTGTTAGAGTGGGAAGGATGTTAGGGGGCTCAGTAGTGGACTGAATTGGTACATTAGGTGTAATGACCCATTCCGTTCAAGCGGACAGCTGATTCAAATGGCGCAAGTGTAAACCCTCTCATTTTATTTTGTAGATAGTTATAGTGAGCCAGGAAAATTTTTGATAGAATATATTGAGGTTTAGAGTTGAGAATATTTACCTGGAATTTTAAATCCAATTAATTTAAATTGTTGGCACACCCTATCTTTGTCTATTTATTCGGAGCCCATTATCAGCCCATAAATTCTGTACAAATATTGTACACTCGACTCAACTCGCCAAATTAGGCACTGGACTTTTCTGACTATTAAAAACAACTTTTGTGTGTTCTAAATTAATTGCACAACATTTCCGAAAATCGTAAACCGTATTTAATTCCGTGTCGGACACCTGTGTCATTACCCTCGATTTTGGGGTACCAACTTAACCCGTTGAGCCGGACCAACTAAAGGGTCCAAGACTGACTCCAAGCCCCCACCATTTTTGGCCTTTGCGTCATTTCCAGATTTTGACCCCGCGGGCCCCAATTAAATTAAATTCGCGGGACACGTTATCTTTAATTAAATCAGGATTTACCAACTTTGTAAATTTTATTTTAATATTAAAATAATCCCAATGCCCTTCAAATTAGACCCGCGCCTAACGCGCAACACCCCCTCACCATAACAATTTTAAATATATTTTTCTCCAAAAATTTTGTGTTATTTCATGTGTTTATGCAAATTCCCGAATTTACGAGGGCTAATTTGCAATTAACAAATTGTTGGCAACACCTCATTGGTAATGATTATTTGTTGGGTCCCAAAATGGGGTCCCAAACCCAATTCCCTCATGAAGAATCCCACCCCTATCCATATTGCATCACAACCATTCATTCTACCTAGGAGGATCCCAACCACTCATTCAAACCCACACATCCCCCTATAAAGTAACATATTCCCCCCACCCTCAACACATCACCGGCCCTAATCCCAAGGGAACCCACTCTCTCTCCTCCTTCATTAATTTCTTCCCATGCAAACTTCTTCTTCCTCCTCCTCCATTATTTTTCTTCATGAAGAAACTCCACCATTCCTCCTCTCACTTGAAGCTCCACAACTCCGGCCATCCTCCCCCTGACCTCCGGCCACCCCCAGGCCGTCGGCCGGCGGAGCAGCCGCCAGCCGCCCCTCCGGCCAGCAGCGGCCGTCCGGCCACGGCAGCCCCCCTTCCAGCATCTTCCTCCATCCTCCTCCTTCTCCACTCTTCCATCCTCCTCCGGCCGTCATCCCCTCCGGCCGACGAACGCCTCGTCGAGGTCGACTCTCCCCCTCTCTTGTATTAAATTCCAGATTTTATTACTGTTTTAAATAGGATGTTATTTACATATATATAGGTTATGTTTTGATGATTAAATATTAACATGGATGAGGATTATGTTAATGAAGATTAAAGAGGATGATTATGGTTGTGTATATATTAACTAGGGGGTGTTTTTAGCATGTTGATATAAATAGTTGGAGTAGCATAAATATTCATATGTTAACTTTGTGATTAAGGTTTATATTGGTTTAAGTCTAATGATGAATGATGCGAATATGGATTTTAATGATTCGAGTTTGTGTTAATGATGTGTAGTATATTCTAGGGTTTTTGGTTGCATAAATTAAAATAGATTTCAATGATTCGCATGAAGGTCGGGGATTTGAATTTTAATAAGATATTATGAATATTATGGAAGAGTATGAATTTAGATTTGGTTTAAGGTTTAAATATGATTTGTTGAGTTTGAGGGTGAATGCATCAAGATCTAGAGTATATTACGTTGTTTTTACATGGAAGTTAATTATCCTTGAAGAGCAGGAAATTTTTGGTAAAGGGGAGGTGATGTCATTAAGATGCTCATTATTTTGAGGACTTGATAACTAGTGACGAAAATCGATTGAGGAATACGAATATGTAATTGTGTACCATACACAGTGAGAAGGGATAGAATACTTGAGTAATGTTCACGAGGGTTGATAGACAATGATTATTAGAGGAGACCTGGCTTGTTTCAAAGAGTTGATTGAAGAGTAGTTCATATGGTGATTGGTAACAACGACATTAAACGGGAAACTTAAAATCACGAACTGTGTTTTGAGGATGGTTTGATGATGTGTTATGAATGACTAGGTGATTTGACGTATTGTACCGATAGTCAACTGTGGTCAACCCCTAGTGACTTGTCCCTGTGAGTCGTAGCTGAGACTGAGTTTAAGTTTAGATGTGTGTCGCATCCCTGCTTGACATAGAATAGATTATTAATTTTGATTTGTATCTATCTCTAGGTACTGCAGGACCTGAGGACTTGGACGTGGTACCGGATCCCCGTCATCAGCAGCCGCACGCAGGCAAGTGTACCTTGCCACCCTGTATTTCAGTTTACAGATATTTGTTGTTTCGTATGTACATCGTGCATGTAGTTATGTTGACGTTCGGTACTTCGCGTCCGGTTCACAACCGGGTGAAGACGTACGTCGTAGCGTCCTAGGAAGATTATTGGATGATTCGTAGTATCTCGATATGCGTACCTAAGTTTATCGATACCCCAGGACACACTCGTACACTGTGATCGTGCCAGATTCCTGTATCCTGATACTGACATCATGACCAGAGACTGGGACGACCTTAGGGTCGCGTCTGTTGAGTTATCTTCCGTGTGTCAAGACTGTTAGAGGTTCATGTTCAGCGCACAATCGTTGACCGCTTGGGATGGGGAAGACAGTTACTAGACGTTTGGGCTACTCTGCACGCGCTTATATATGTATATGTAGTGATCCTGTTTCATAGTGTAGTGGTAACACCCGTGTGTCTCTGTGCTCGGAGCTACGGTACGACCCGTGTGTCTCTGTGTTCGGAACTGCGGTTTTATTTTGGACAGCCCACGCGTCGAACATTGTCTTTAAACTGTGTCACACTAGTGGTTATGATAGAGTACCCTGTCGTGCACTTGTACTTTCTGTTTACTTGGCATGCTATATTTCTGTACCTTGTTACGTCCCTCTGAGGACCTGGTTACCTGCCAGTTTTGTAGCATAGACGATTACGGAGCACTTGGAGATGCTAATGGAGTGGCATATCTTACGAGCATGGTACGAGGTACTCACATTATATCTACCGGCATTTATGGTTATTTACATTGATTATTCATCTGCTGTTGTAGCCTAGTTTTGTAGACTCATACTTCTTCTCGAGTCTATTCGAGTTAGTGTGTTATTGGGCGGCCGACCTTAGCACGTATAGCTCTTTCTTGTATACTGATGTACATTGTGGATTGAGACATAGAGGTTTACATTTATGGAAAATTCTAGATAGTGTCCTTTATATTACAGCTTATACGTATTCGAGTCAGACCAGAGTCTGGTCGAATGCGTAGCTGGCGTGTCACGTATTCCTGGTCCTACGTATTTTGGGACTGGGGCGTGACAACAAGTGCAACGACCCGACCCGCTTTGCTCAGCGAGAATACTCGTTAGAGGCAAAAGATTCTAGACTTGGCTCTTCAGGAGTTCAGACTTAGACTTTCAAAGGCTCGCTCAGAGTATCGCTCGACCGAGGCAAATTATCGCTAAGGTGGGTGGCTACGATGAACTTGCCTTTGCTTAGCCAGCACACTAAAAAAATATGGACGGTATATGCTAGTCACTAGGTGAATCACCCCATGTATGCTAATAAAGAATACAACGCACCTATCCATGGGAATAATCCCTTCTTGTATTGCTTGTGTTAGAACATGGAAATAAAATTTGGCTTATAACTTGGACCCTCTCATGCTAACTTAGCTTCGTGTAAGTAGACCCCGCTATGTCTCGAGTAGATCATTATGGACCCTTCGTAGTGCACTGTTTCACCTGTTTACATGGCACGACTTATGAATTATGTAGCTCGACATGTCCCTGTACGGTTTTACTCCTCACACAATCCCCCTGGACCCGTACAAACATAAAGGCTAGACTTACGTCCTAAGGTAGACTATATAATATGTTCCTTATGCTTATCTTTCTAACAAATGCATGCTTGTCTACTTACATTATAACTTGTACTCGTTACCTCGTTCCAATGCTTGCCACATGAATTTATGCCACAATCAAGTAACACTATCCGTATCGTGCATGCATCTAGTTAGCCAGAAGATTATCAAATAGTTCTTATGTGCAATATGAACCTGCAAGTATCTGGAACCGTTAGGCCGCCAAGGTAGTCCACGAACCATGTAAATGTATCAAGTCAAGTTGAACACTGAACGAGAATCATGTCAAGTAAAGCAAGAATCACAGCTCGTGGAGTAATACTCGTTCAGAAAAAGAATCAAAAATTATCATGTCATATAGTGAATCTGGAATGACCCAAGACTTGCATGTCGTAGACAACTTATGCACAAGGTATTAAATGGGTTCTTGCGGACGGTCTTTGGGGCACTGGGGCCGATCCGATCCGGATGGAACATTCATGTTAGTCTTTGTGTTCGGGAAGGATGACATGTAGCGCCTCGTGTTCTTTCTTTGTACGTCATTCTCGCTTAGAGACTAAGTAGTCTCGTGTTCAGGCAGGATGGCATATAGCATCTCATGTTCTTTCGTTGCATGCCATTCTTACTCAAGACTACAACCCATCCTTTATGGCTATGCTAGCGACTCCTATTCATATATATAAGTCATCCTCGCTTAGCGACAATCTGCGTGCGAGTTATTGCATCATATAATGGAATCTGAATCACCTGAACGGATATGAGTATAACACACTTATACATAATTGAACACTTGAACATCTATTTCAATACGCCTGAGTAATATGTGTAACTCGTGCACCTGAAACTGAACCTCGCTCATGACACTCGTGTTTGCTTATGCGACTACCCTTAGATTATATATATATTAATTTGTACTTGGTTTAACTTGGTTGCCTTGGACAGGGAAGGAATAATGGTAAGTTGATAAGTCTCATCGTGTTACTCATATATCGCACGACGCACTGCCACACGAGTTAGGCTTTTTATTATGCCATAAAACGGATCCTAAGGCAAGAATAAAAAGATAACTTAATAGATGGTGCATGGAACCTTTATAACGTGTTTGGATTTATTGAGCAAGCGAGAAGCCTCCCCACTAGTGCATTTATGTACTGATAACCCACTAGATCATTTGTAGGGTGCGGAAGAACCTCGTTCGGTACGGAAACCCCCTTCGTGCGAGCTAAGACGTGGAGTTCGCTCTGGAGCCTTGGATCGTTGCGTCCGGAACTGAAGCACATATACAAGACATAATATTAGAACATCGCTACGTATCATTCCATAAATATAGCCACTTGCCACGCTTTTATTGTTTCGAGAGAGAGGGACTTGAGCGACTTGTAATCTCGGCTTAGCGTCGCTTGTAATACTTGTTCAGAATCAATAAAGAGCTTATTTTACTTCTATACTTGTGTTATACAATGCTTCCGCTATTGACGACTCTGTGAACTTGTTACCAATCGCTTGTTTGTTTCTTAGTCCGTTGTATTCAGACTATCTGTGTGGCTCTGTGGCTTAGATATTTTATCGCCTGTTCGGATCATGGCCTTGCACGGGCGCAGCTTACGCTCGTGCGGCATCACGTCCAGATATAAAAGATCGTCCCACGGGAGCGCTGGAGCGATGATTCGCGCCTAGCGGGGACGGCCAATTACCTGCGGGGGATCGGGGTATGACAAATTGCTATCAGAGCATGGCTTTACGCCTTTAGACTTCTTATCGATTTTCTCAGTTTCGAAATCTCGTTCGTGAGTTATGTGCATGCACTCTCTCTCTCTCTCGTTGACCAGATGGGATATTCCATACAATGAGTCTAAATAATTTCAAAAGTTGCATGTGAATAATATTATTGCTTGTATGAAATTGTGATGCGAAGGCCTTTGTGTCGATCTGTGTTAGACTTTATGAGAATAGACTCGTGCTATAATTTGTAAGTTATGTGCAAACCCGAATACCTATACATGATTACCTAACTGGTTAGTGTGCGAGATAGAATATCGTTCGGACGGTTAGCTATGCACACAACCTTTTGGCTAAGTTATGTTGAGTATCGCGCGCCAAGACCCTTTGGTGCCAGCAAGCTAGTTGCAAGCGAGATTGTGATATCGTTCAGAAAAGATAAGTCAGACTTAGAATGGCAATCGGTAGAAATATTATCAGATTATTGCTAAGGCGAATATAGTGAATCGTGCTTGGATTTTGAGAAATAGCTCGAACGGTATTTCGTGTCGGCAGATACAAATCAGATATGGTTTACTTGGATGATTATAAAAAAAGATGTGACTAAAATTTATCAGGAGATGCTTAGGTATCATGCATGAATTCTAAGGAAAGACTTGGTGAATATGCTTGCGAGTGATGCGAACAACGAGTGAGGATTTGATGGGTGACTCAATTCCTGAGTGGTGTATGGTTCAATTTTAAAAATGTTCAAACGAATTCATAGGTCTCGTACGATAGTTGGTTTGAGCGATTGAGTATGTCTTAAATAAGTGATAAGGCTTATATCGAATTGGGATTTAAGAAAATAAAATCAATATCCTGGTCAAGAAAATTTGTTGGATACTTGATGGATAGTACGAGCGATTTCAAATTGAACCGGATGGATTGAAACTTGAGAGTAGAATATCACTCGATAAAAATTAACCCTAGAATAAATATTGTGGTTCGATGAAAGAGATAAGCTATAACAGATTTGATCTGGAGTTTGGAAGAACAATCTTGAAATCTAGTTAAAAAAAGATTACCTTCGAAATCAGTCCCAGCCGAGAACGATTATCCAGCAGGAGCGCCGGCGTGGTGATTTTACGTCCGTCGGGGATGATCGAACTCACGAGAACATGTTCGATAATTATTCAAACGAACTCTATGAATGGAACATATCAAAAGTGGATAGACTTTGGCTTAAATATATGAAACTTAGTTGTTTGAGGAATGCCAGAAGTAGACTATGGATTTATCAAACGGTAATATTGAAGTTGGATGATTTTACTAGACGAATTGTAATCACGGCATGAAAGTACATGACTTGGTGGATAAACATATATAACTTGGATGGAGCGAAGTAAAATAATAAGGTATCTCGATCGTTTCGATGTTCGATGATAACCATACTATTCGACGTTCTTGTCTTGTGTGAGCGTAACTCTATGCTCGTACATGCGACACGCCCAGATTAGGACAATTATCCAGCGGAAGCGTTAGCATGGTGATCTCACGTCCAACGAGGATGATCGAACTTGCGAAATACTAGAGCATGACAACTGATGGATCATATTGACTTATGGTTCAATACGATAAGACGAATTTAGGAATGCAAGTGAATCAAAAGTATTTCAAGGATAAGTTAGTCTAGAACCTGGAGTAAGTCACGCTTGATAATTTCGTGAACGGATACGTGAATCTTGTTGGACGACTTGAATTTATGATTGTGATCAAAGATTTAGAATTAAATTATGGCTTGGTGGTCTAGACTTAGAGATGGATATATAGATTCTATCAGAACTTGTTTGAAGGAGATAGACTATGCGAATTGCTAGGCTTGTCATGCGACTTGGATATATCATAGATTTGACTGAATAAACTCGAACCATGTACAAACGAACGCGTTATTGTGAGTAGGATGATCTGTACTCGATATTTAAAAATATGAGTGAAACGAGTTTGGGTAGAATATCCCGTGCAAATGAACAATGGTTTGACCTTAGGAATTAGGACGAGCATCGTGCGACAAATTTGTACGATGAATCGTGCGCTTGAACTTGTACCTATGACCTCGTGAGCTGACCTAGTAATTAGACAGACGATCTTGTGCCGAGTGAAAGAACTTGTGTAACCGACTTTAGAGTATTACTTGAGTAAGCCATCGAACTGGGACAACAAGACTTAGAGTTAGATTTGGAATGATAAGTGTGTGCTAGATTTGACGCAAAGGGAATATACGATAGGACATGGATGCTAGTCCATTGATCGAATAAATCATGCTTAACGATAGTACAATGCCTGGTTTGAGTTGGAATAGAAATTACTTGGATTTTGATTGACTCTGCTGGAAGTGTCATTGCGATTCATAAGATGAGAACCCTTGAGATTTTCGCAAGCAGCTTGTCCGATTTCACTATCGCTAAGTTTGGTTGAATGTATATATTTGAGAGATGTCTTGAACATGTGCACGATCCAAGACTCAATGATATGTGAAACTAGAGTGCAAAGACTTCGCTATGGCTAAGTTGGTTAACATACATATATTTGAGGGACGCTTTGAATATGTGCACAATCCAGACTCGCGATATGCTGATCTCGAATGCTAGTGGAAGTAAATATATTAGATTCACATGGACGAGTATAACGACTTGGATAAGTTTGCCTTAGCCTTAGATCATCATTCAAGATGGATCATACCGGACCCCGTATTAAACGATATATATTTCGTGCTAAGGCGCAGTAGAGACCGAGTCAGAGTTTGGATTGAATGATAGAGTCATTCAATGAGATAAAACCAGCAAACACGTGATACGGTATAAGGAACGAGTAGAAAATTATGTTCGAACGGATCTAGAAACATAAATGATTATGCTTGAGATGGATTCGATAGTGCGATAGAACGGTTTTCGCTCAGGAAGTCTCGAGGACGAGACTTTTTCTGAGTGGTGTATAATATAACGACCCGTTTCGTTCAAGCGGCAACCGATTCAAACGGCGTAAGTACAATGACCCGACCCGCTTTGCTCAGCGAAAGTACTCGTTAGAGGCAAAGGATTCCAGACTTGGCCCTTCAGGAGTTCAGACTTAGACTTTCAAAGTCTCGCTCAGAGTATTGCTCGACCAAGGCGAATCATCGCTAAGGTGGGTGGCTACGATAAACTTGTCTTTGCTTAGCCAGCACACTAAAAAAATATGGATGGTATATGTTAGTCGCTAGGTGAATCACCCCATGTATGCTAATAAAGAATACAACACACATAGCTAAGGGAATAATCACATATTGTATTGCTTGTGTTAGAACATAAAAATAAATTTTGGTTTATAACTTGGACCCTCGCATGCTAACTTAGCTTCGTACAAGTAGACTCCTCTATGCCTCGAGTAGATCATTATGGACCTTTTGTAGTGCACTATTTCACCTGTTTACATGGCACGACTTATGAATTATGTCGCTCGATATGTCCCTGTACGGTTTTACTCCTCGCACTATCCCCCTTGGACCCATACAAACGTAAAGGCTAGACTTACGTCCTAAGGTAGACTATATAATATGTTCCTTATGCTTATCTTTCCAACAAATACATGCTTGTCAGCTTACATTAGAACTTATACTCGTTGCCTCGTTCCAATGCTTGCCACATGAATTTATGCCACAATCAAGTAACACTATCAGTATCGTGCATGCATATAGTTAGCCAGAAGACTATCAAATAGTTCTATGTGTAATATGAACCTGCAAGTATCCGGGGCCATTAGGTCGCCAAGGCAGTCCCCGAACCAGAAGAATGCATCAAGTCAAGTTGAACACTGAACGAGAATCATGTCAAGTAAAGCAAGAATCATAGCTCATGGAGCAATACTCGTTCAGAAAAAGAATCAAGAATTATCATGTCATGTTGTGAATCTGGAATGACCCAAGACTTGTATGTCGCAGACAACTTGTGCACAAGGTATTAAATGGGTTCCTGCGGACGGTCTCTGAGTCACTGGGACAGATCCGATCCGGATAGAACATTCATGTTAGTCTTCGTGTTTGGGCAGGATGACATGTAGCATCTCGTGTTCTTTCGTTGTACGTCATTTTTGCTCAAAGACTAAGTAGTCTCGAGTTCGGGCAGGATGGCATGTAGCGCCTCGTGTTCTTTCGTTGCATGCCATTCTTGCTCAAGACTATAATCCGTCCTTTATGACTGTGCCAGCGACTCATGTTCATATAGATAAGTCATCCTCGCTTAGCGATAATCCGCGTGTGAGTCATTGCATCGTATAATAAAATCTGAATTGCCTCAATGGATATGAGTATAACACACTTATACATAATTGAACACCTGAACATCTATTGCAATACGCCTGAGTAATCCGTGTAACTCGTGCACCTGAAACTGAACCTCGCTCACGACACTCATGTTTGCTTATGCAACTGCCCTTGGATTTTATATATATACATTCTTGCTTGGTTTAACTTGGTTGCCTTGGACAGGAAAGAAATAATGGTAAGTTGGTAAGTCTAATCGTGTTACTCATATATCGCACGGCGTGCTGCCATACGAGTTAGGCTTTTCATTATGCCATGAAACTGATCATAAGGTAAGAATAGAAAGATAACTTAATAGATGGTGTATGGAACCTTTATAACATGTTTGGATTTGTTGAGCGGGCGAGAAGCCTTCCCACTAGTGTATTCATGTACTGATAACCCACCAGATTGTTTGCAGGGTACGGAAGAACCTCGTTCGGTGTAAAAAAAAAACCTTCGTGCGAGCTAAGTCATGGAGTTCGCTCTAGAGCCTTGGAATGTTGCATCTAGAACTAAAGCACATATACAAGACATAATGCTGGAATATCGCCTACGTATCATTCCACAAATGTAGTCACTTGGTACGCTTTTATTGTTTCGAGAGAGAGGGACTTGAGCGACTTGTAATCTCGGCCTAGCACCGCTTGTAATACTTGTTCAGAATCAATAAAGAGCTTGTTTTATTTCTATACTTGTGTTATACAATGCTTCCGCTATTGACGACTATGTGAACTTATTTCCAATCGCATGTTCGTTTCTTATTCAGCTGTACTCGGACTATCTGTGCGACTCTGTGGCTTAGACATCTTACCGCATGTTCAGATCATGGCCTTGCACGGGCATAGCTTACGCTCGTGCGTCATCATATCCAGATGGGAAAGATCGTCCCGCGGGAGCGCTGGGGCGGTAATTAGCATCTAGCGGGGACAGCCGATTACCTGCGGAAGATTGGGGTGTGACATTAGGGGTGCTTGAGGAACCTGGGAACTGACTCAGTATTAGAGCAGTAGCAACTACAATATTTAGTAGCAAAGGGAAGTAGCAATATCAGTAGCAATGGGTATGATAAGGGTGATGAGTTAAGACAAGGGTATGGTTAAGATAAGATATCATATACCAATACTATCACTATGATAGTAGCATGATAAACTAGATAGTGAGTATATTATCATACTTAAGGTATTGGCTAGGAGTTGAGGTATTATCAAGGTAAGTGTTAATAACTAAGGTAATGGATTAGAGTTGAGAAAAAATATATTTATAGTTTATATACTAAGGTAATACTAAATATTAGATAATACTGGTATATTTATAGGTCATATGTATAGATACTTAGTAAAATTAGCTAGTATAGCTAATGCCTTCAAGGTTTGGACCTAAAAATCTAGGTATAGCCTAATATCACCTAGTATCAACTAGTTTAGCCTTGTAATCAACTTAGAAGTTAGATTTGAACCTAAAGTAAGATATTGACTAGTTTAGACCTAGAAATTATATTTTAGTTTATTTAAGCATGTTTATTATTCCAATACACCAAAATGACATAGAATTTCATATATAGGTGTGTGACACCTGTTTAGAACCGGGACTTATTCATTTCTCTGGACCACATGCATGTACATTCTTTGACATTTTTATTATTTTTGATGATTACTATGATTCTAGTTTGTAGTGTTATACTTGATTTCCGATACAGTGGATACACAGTCTAGTATCATAGATACATGTCATGAGGAGTCGTGATTGGATCCATCATACTAGTCGGGGATGGAAAAATATTAGCAAGTTATGTGATCATACCACACCTTACATTTATCATAGCCCACCCCACATATCACGTAGGGGTAGCCTGACCATATTATAAGCCTTATAACCTGTTATATATGATTAGCCTGACTCTTTCTCGCATCATAGCTAACCAAATGGTTAGCCTGACCTCACATGTATCATAGCTAATCATATATAACAAGCCTGATCTAGTCCTAAGTCGCACATAATAAACTAATATTTTAAGGCACTTAGCTAGTATTTCTATTCCTTTATTCCAGTTCATACATTGCTAGTATTCATATTATCTGCTTTTACTGCTTACCATTACCAGTGTACTGATTGCTAGTTATTTCTTTATGATATGATGATTGTCTCTTCAGTTATCTTATATTTTAGTATTTTATTCTATTGTGTATATTCCTTACTCACTGCTTTATAGTTTTTATCATTATAATTGGAATTCCTGTTTGTTTATGCGCTTTACTCCAATCCTGTCTGGATAACATTTTCCAGAGGATCTCGAGGACTTTTGTCCTACATACTATGGATCGGGAGTAGACGAGGGTTACATCCAGGAGCCTTAGGAAGATCCCGTTCCAGTAGAGGATCCATTAGTAGTGACTTAGTGCTTAACATTCATATTGTACTTGGATTGTACCACTTTGAGATATTCCGAGTTGTACTATTTGAGACTTATGTTGTATTTGAGTTAGCTAGACTCTTAGACTTATTGTTATTGTTTGAGATATTTTTTCTAGACTTGTATTGGAACTTCTTTATATTATTTCATATCTTTATCGTGCCATTCATCTTCCGATAGATTTTATTGTGATTATTGGTTTGACATTATATTTATATTCATTTTGTCCTCCTTATGGAGTTGAGATCATTGACAAGTTATATATTATTGTGAGATATGATAGATAGTATTGTGACCTAGACAACGTTCTACCGTCGATGCTGCAACGTAGGCTGGACGTAACCATGACTAATGCCCAATTTTTGGGTACGGGTTGTGACACTTTCTAATTTTGCCAAACTTCTCCTTTTATACGAAAATATTTAGAAATTATTCCCATTCATATAAAAAAAACTGTATGTTGAAGGTTCATACATCGTCGATAAAGTCAAAAAAATTAACGAACAATTGTAGATAGATGTTATATGTTGCACTATTACTAGATTCTCCATGCACAATACCAAATATCGGACACTAAATATACGAGTATCCATAACTATTCATAGAGATTTTGATTCTTTGAACTCGATGACCATAAATACGAAATAAATGTCCTAAAAAATATTTGGAGTTATTATTACTTAGTAATGTGCACGTGGTATAAAAAATATCAGTTGGAAAAAAGTTAAATAATAATTTATAGTAGATATCTTTGTTCCGTAGAATTAAACTTATACAACCAAGAATAATGTCTCTCACCTTAACCATTGAATTTGAGATATTTAGTTATAATTAGATCATATTAGATAGTTAAATAATTAGATAGTTTTTAAAATATAATTAATAGAGAATTTATAAACACTTAGACATCTCAATTTTGAACGATTTTTAAGCCAACTTACCACTTTTAGATTTTTTTAATAATTAATGGAGGATTCACAAATACTTAACGGTCCATTTTCGAGTCATTTAAGGCAACTTATCTCTAGTAGAGACTATAGAGATGTTGAGAAAACTTATTATAATCTTTAATTTCAATTTAATACTTTTTAATATTTTTAGGGTCTGCTTGGCAATTGTAGGGGTAGCGGTTATGAGATATTTTTAGAGTACGATTTTAAGAGGTTATGAGAGGTTCAATTTTTGGTAGTTTTAAGTAACCGTTTTTAAAATAGTCCAACCTATACTTAGTAATTCATTAACAAATGGTTCTGGAAGTTTTTACACATATAAATTTTCCATATGTTCATATATAAACAAAACGGTCATGTGGCAGAAACTACCATCCGAGCATGAAAACTGTCATCCGAGCACGAAAACTGCCACCCAGTCCACACATCGATCTGTCACGCCCTAGTCCCAAAATACCGAGGGACTAGCCACGTGGCAATGGCCAGCATCACAACTCCAATGGGCAAAACCAATTTAATGGACCCGTTAGAGTGTACTTAAGCTGTAAGACAAATACATTGGTCTAAGATACATGTCACAGTCTAATTCTAATCTCATCCACAGAAAGTAAACACAATTCAATATGATAGACTAATCAATATAAAGAAATATAGTCCATCAACAAATCCAATAAAAAGTGTCTCGGAGAACAACCCGATAATAAATTAATACAATAATCCAAGAGTCAAGATATCGAATAACTGAAACCAGAAATAACTGAGTATATAACAAAATACTCAGGAGAAATCCTTTGTTACAATCTCGTCCTCTGGTGCCAGTACTGCTCCAGCGTCAGCTCCTGTCCCGCATATCTCGGGCTATTCTTCTTCTGTTGTACCTGGGAAAATAATCCGGATCTAGGTCCTCAAGGGACATAGCAAGGTACAAGAATAACTCAGGCCAAATAAAATACAGTATATAAAATATAGATCTATATGGCAGACTATGTAACCAACTATGTGATATGCAAATGAGAGCATCACTAGTACTCAGACTGAGACCACTACAAGCTCTGCGTCGGGGAGCCGGTAGCAGTAATATCACGTAATGGGCCAAGTTCTGGAAAATAGACTAAAGCACCTCAATAATAAGTATATATGTATGTAATCAGCCTGTAGCATGTGTGTCTCTCCCCACCCAATATAATCACATGTCTCATGTCCACGATATCTCATGTTCATAACACGCAAGCTCATGACCTCTAGCTAGTACAGCGAGTCATAATGATATCTATGTATATGCAAGTCTTATATCGCGAATCCTGTAAGCCTATACAGAATCACCATGAATAACTCAGAAAATATTCTGTCACATGAATAGTGTCAAGTGTCCTATGGTATAACGTACTTGGTAAAGCAAGCACGAAAATATATAGGATCATGATATCAACTCTCTAAGTGACGTTGCACGACTCCGCGTATGGCGTCGACACCCGAATCTTGTTCGGACTTTAAGCAACGTCTCACGGTCCTAGGTTGAACATGAACATCACAAAATATATAACAGAATATATATATATATATATATATATATATATATATATATATATAAAGAACTCAAACAATAAAATCAGAGGATCTACTGCAAGTTGGCAAGGTACACTTGCATGGGTTCTGAACTCCTTCAGTTGCTCCTGTAACAGTAAAATCTCCAGATACGCCCTTGAATGCTGAAACAACCATTACCACCATTCTTAGAATACATAAAATAGCTAGGATTGACTACACATAAGTCCAATTTGGACACAGGGACATAATTGACAGTTTTTGGTCAAAGCGGGGTCCACATATGGCCCACTTCATACCGAAAAATGTGCCAGAAACAAAGTTTTCTAAATTTATCAAACTTAGTGTCTATAAGTCCAAAACGATAATACAAACCCAATATAATATTTAAAACTGAATTCTGATAAGCCAATCACAAAATCGTCCATCAAGTGGAACCATAGGGCCCACAAAAATAGGGTTTCGTCAACGTTCTCAGAATCGAACCAAAATTGGGTCACAGGATCAGCGTAACACTATGAATCTGATGGTATAAGTTTTATTGCGAAACAACAAACACACACGAAATTATAACGAGTGTCAGAATAGGCCGATATGGGACTTTTCGACGGATACGCCTTGATTCCGGTGTGCACTCACATCCAAATCAACTTTTGCAAAATCTCACACGTCCACATTGACGATACGCGCCTTTCGCTATAATTTGCACATGACAAAGTCACCTCGTTTGGTCGGATGCACCCCATTTCAGAAAATTTTGGGTTTAGAAAAATAAGTTTTTGGTCAACTTCAACCACGAATAAAACACAACATACAACAAATTAAAGTAAACTATTTAATGAGATTAAATCTTAGTTATCTTGTTTAAATTACTGTTCAAGTGAAATTTAAAAATATTAACTAGGTTGAAAAAAAGGCCATGAACATGGGTGTTTGAGATAATTTTCTGAACTATAAATTGGGTCATTTTTTTCTGTTTTGTATCACGAATTACGACCGACACAGGGCACGATACCCCGAAATAATTTCACGGGGTTCAAGAGGGTCATGTGGTCTTCACATAAGATTTGACAGATTAATATTTGGATAACTGTGCACAGAGATACGAGAGTGGGAAGAAGGGTACCTCATTGCTTGCTGCTGCTCGGGAATTCAGGTGACTTGCGGCGGCGACTTTGTGACTGTGGTGCGCGGCGGTCCGACATCGTCGACGATGGTGGCTTATCAGGAATGGAAGAGGGTTTGATGATGGATGAGGGGGTGGGTCTGGTGGTTTATATAGGGGTCGGAGTGGGCGGTTACAGGGAGGGGAAAGGGCGATCGGCGATAATTTTGGTGGAAGGGAAGTGTAGAGTCGGATAACAGTTTCTAAAGTTTAAGGGGTTTGTGGGTCGGGTCGGATAGGGTTGGGTCGGGTAGCGGGTTGTGGGTTCAGGTAGGATCCGGATCCGATTAGGGTTGGGTTGGTCTAGGATGGTTCGGTTTGGTTCAGTTTGGTTTGGTTTGGTTCGGGTTAGTTTAGGTTGGTTTATTTAAAAACAATGCAATTAGCTATATAAAAAATTAGTTTTGGAGCCCAATAATTTTTAAAAAAATTATACAATATCCTATTATTAATTATACACTCAAAATATAGATTTTATAATATTTTAATAATTAATTTAATACACAAAAATATAATTTCATGAACGAACATTTGTTATAATTAATTTAAAAATCTCCAAGAACTCAAAAATTTATAATTAAAATTCTAAAATTAAATTCTAAAAATCTGGGTATTTACAATCTACCCACCTTAAAAGAATTGCGTCCTCGCAATTAAGAAAATAAAATATAACCGGTTAAAAGAGATAACGTGGTTGCAAGACATGTTTGTTGAAGCACGACACAAAGGATAATGAACCATGAACAAGGAGAAATCGAGAGGAAGGGTGAGGGTTTTGTTCAAGCAGAACACGTAGGAAAGGAATGCAAACTTTTTCCTAGGCAATAAGAGATAAGTAACTCAAGAGTATTGGAGCATGGTTAGAACAAATATCAACTACCGCTTATGAAAACTTGGGTACCACTGACATATTACTAATCTAGACTAACAAGTTCATGCTAACATAATACTAGGTATAGGCTAGAGAATAGAACTAACAGGCACATGCTAAAGTATTACTAGGATTATTCGCTACTATATCTAGCTATGATAAAACCAAATCTTACTCATATTCGCTACACCTTGAGTTTGTGTCTCTTACACTGTCATCGCAAAAGTCTGTTCACGTACTTGTGGTGGTGCCCTCTGCTGTTGCTGGGCCTGCTGGAAGAGTGCTGTCTACGATGCCAATGGTGGCCTCGGTTAATATCCTCCCGGTGCTGATAAAACTTGTTGGTTTACTATCGGTGCTCCCTCTCGACGATCAGGGCAATCCTTGGCTGAATGTTGGTTGGATCCGCAAATTAAACATAATCCTAATTTGCGTCTGCACTCGCTCTCGTAATGACCTCGCTTTCCACAATATTGACATATAGGCAGTGCCTGCGGAGCTTTTCTAGGTGGCTGGTGCATGTGAGGTCTCTTTGCAGCTTCTTCCTGTGGTTCTTTGGCTGGTGCTGATGTGAACGACCGTTTCTGGCTTGACCCTCTCTTGGTGACGCACTTCATGCGTCGGGCTGCAGCAAGGACGTCCGTGTATAAAATAGGGGCAACAAAGCCAATCTGTCTCTGTAGCTCAAAGTTTAGTCCGTCAAAATTTTTTTCAGCCTTCTCTTCTTCTGTCGGAATTAGTGTAGGTACGAAGTGGCTCAAATGGATGAACTCCGCATTGTACTCTTCTACCGTCATGTTGCCTTGAGTGAGGCGATTGAATTTGTCCCGAAGTTTCGATCGAGCAATAGATATAATGCACATCTCCTGAAAGAGTCTAGAGAACTCCTCCCAAGTGACTCGGTCTGGGCCGAGCTGTCTCTCCTCAGATAGCCACCAATGATGTTCATTGCTCGTCAACTGCATTCTGACGGCAGTCATCCAATGCTCCTTCGGAAGCTCAGCTGCTTCTAATTGGTATTGAGTGGTTATGAATCACTCATGAACTTCAGCGGGCTCCTCCTTGCCAGAAAATATATGGGGCTTCAGTTGACGGAAATCAGTGATAGATCCCGTCGATGGTCTCCTAGCTGGTGGGTTCGCCTGCTCCAGTGCGGTTACTAGGCCGTTCCTCAAGTTCTCCGCCTCATGACGTTGAGCCTCTTGATGAACCTGCCGTTGAGATTGTATTATTGCATAGAATATTTGGAACATCTGTTATCCGTCCATAGCCTGTCCTGGTGGAAAAACAGGCATCAGTGGAGTAAATTGCGGCAGTGGTAAAATATCGTCTCGCTGGAATATCGAGGCATGTTGATCTGCTTGATTGCTTTGTTGAGTGGATGGATCTCCATCCAATGGTGTCACTCCATCGTCGTAGGTAACCACAACACCTTATGGTGTACCTGCGGGAGTCTCGTCGCTAGCTCGTGGATCTATTACTCTGCATACAAAGTAAACTATAAGAGGCGCACAAAGGAATCAAGGCATGATGCAAGTCAAAAAATTATTTTAAAGTTGATATAGAGGTCAAGAACGTGTCAATATGTGGATGGGATCCTATAATTTATCTTATCCTAATCGCAGGCTTGCTCGGTTCCTTAGTTAAAACCAAAGTAATATAGTCGTAGACTTGCATGGGCCACCACAAAAACTATGTCACGTCCCAGTCCTAAAATACCGAGGGACTAGCCACGTGGAAATGGCCAGCAGCACAACTCTAATGGGCAATCACAATTTAATGGACCCGTTGGAGTATACTTAAGCTGTAAAATAAATACATTGGTCTAAGATACATGTCACAGTCTAATTCTAATCTCATCTACAGAAAGTAAACACAATTCAATATGATAGACTAATCAATATAAAGAAATATAGTCCATCAACAAATTCCAATAAAAAGTGTCTCGGGGAACAACCCGATAATAAGTTAATACAATAATCCAAGAGTCAAGATATAAAATAATTGGAAGCAAAAATAACTGAGTATATAACAAAATATTCAGGAGAAATCCTCTGGCACAACCTCGTCCTCTGGTGCCAGTACTGCTCCAGCGTCAGCTCTTGTCCCGTATATCTCGGGGTATTCTTCTTCTGTTGTACCTGGGAACATAATCCAGATCCAGGTCCTCAGGGGACATAGCAAGGTACAAGAATAGCTCAAGCCAAATAAAATGCAGTATATAAAATATAGATCTACAGGACAAGCTATGTAACTAGCTATGTGATATACAAATGAGAGAATCACTAGTACTCAGGCTGAGACCACTACAAGCTCTGCGTCGGGGAGCCGGTAGCAGTAATATCACATAATTGACCAAGCTCTGGAACAAAGACTAAAGCACCTCAATAATAAGTATATAAGTATGTAATCATCCTGTAGCCTGTGTGTCTCTCCCCACCCAATGTAATCACACATCTCATGTCCACGATGTCTCACACGACCTCTAGCTAGTATAGCGAGTCATAATGATATCTATGTATATGCAAGTCTTATGTCGCGAATCCTGTAAGCCTATACAAAATTACCATGAATAACTCAGAAAAAATTCTGTCACATGAATAATGTCAAGTATCCTATGGTATGACGTACTAGGTAAAACAAGCACAAAAATATATAGGATCGTGATATCGACTCTCTAAGTGACGTTACACGATTCCGTGTACGACGTCGACACCCGAATCTTGTTCGGACGTTAAGCAACGTCTCACGGTCCTAGGTTGAACAAGTACACCATAGAATATATATATATATATATATATATATATATATATATATATATATATATATATATATAAGAAACTCAAACAATAAAGTCACAGGATCTACTGCAAGTTGCCAAGGTACACTTGTCTGGGTTCTGAATTCCTTCAGTTGCTCCTGTAATAGTAAAATCTCCAAGTACGCCTCCGGATGCTGAAACAACCATTACTACCATTCTCAAAATACATGAAATAGCTAGAATTGACTACCCATAAGTCCAATTTGGACACAGTGACAGAATTGACAGTTTCTGGTCAAAGCGGGGTCCACATGTGGCCCACTTCGCACCGAAAAATATGCCAGAGATAAAGTTTTCCAAATTCATTAAACTTAGTGTCTACAAGTCTAAAACGATGATACAAATCCAATAGAACATCCAGAATTGGATTCCGATGAGCCGGTCATAAAATTGTCCGTCAAGTAGAACCGTGGGGCCCACGAAAATAGGATTTTATTAACATTCTCAGAATTGAACCAAACTTGGATAACAGGACCAGCGTAATGCTACGAATTTGATGGCGTAAGTTTCGTTGCGAAACAACAAGCATACACAAAATTATGACGTGTCAGAACAGGCCGATACAGGACTTTTCGACGGATACGCATTGATTTCGGTGTGCACGTACATCCAAATCAACTTTCGTAAAATCTTATATGTCCGCGTTGACGATACGTGCCTTTTGATACAATTTGCACAAGATAAAATTGTCTCGTTTGGCGGGACGCACTCCATTTCGGAAAATTTTGGGTTTAGAAAACCAAGTTTTTTTTCAACTTCAACCACGAATAAAACACAACATACAACAAATTAAAATAAACTATTTAGTGTGATTAAATCTTGGTTATATTGTTTAAATTATTGTTCAAGTGGAATTTAAAAATATTAAATAGGTTGGAAGAAAAACGGTCATGAACATGGGTGTTTTGGACAGTTTTCTGAACTTTGAATTGGGTCATTTTTTTTCTGTTTTGTGTCGCGAATTACGACTGACACAGGACACGATACCCCAAACTAATTCCATGGATTCAAGAGGGTCATGTGGTCTTCGCATAGGATTCGACAGATCGATATTTGGATAACTGTGCACAGAGATACGAGAGTGGGAAGAAGGGTACCTCACTGCTTGCTGCTGCTCGGGAATTCAGGTGACTTACGACGGCGACTTTGCGATGGTGGTACGCGGCGGTCCGACGTCGTCGTCGGCGGTGGGTTATCGGGAATGGAAGAGGGTTTTATGATGGATGAGGGGGTGTGTCTAGGGGTTTACATAGGGGTTAGAGTGGACGGTTACAGGGAGGGGAAAGGGCGGTCGGCGGCAGTTTTGGGGGAAGGGAAGTGTTGAGTCGGGTAGCAGTTTCTGAAGTTGAAGGGGTTTGTGGGTCGGGTCGGGTCGCGGGTTGTGGGTTCGGGTATGATCCGGATCCGATTAGGGTTGGGTTGGTCTAGGATGGTTCGGTTTGGTTCAGTTTGGTTTGGTTCGGGTTGGTTTATTTAAAAATAATGCAATTAGCTATAAAAAAAGTTTTGGGGCCCAATAAATTCCAGAAAAATTATACGATATCCTATTATTAATTATACACTCAAAAATATAACTTTTGTAATATTTTAATAATTAATTTAATACACAAAAATATAATTCCATGAACGAATATTTATATAATTAATTAAAATCTCCAAAAACTCAAAATTTTATAATTAAAATTCTAAAATTAAATTCTAAAAAACTGGGTGTTTACACGATCGGAAGAGAGAAATCTATATTTGATCAAAATAATAGAAACACATGAAATAATAGAATCGTCAGGATGAAAGTAGCATATAAATATTTTAAAAACTTACCGGAGGTAGTAGACATAGTTTGGAAGAAATAAAAGAGAAACACAGATGAGAAAGAAAAATAGAGTATGATATTAGTAGTTATAATTATATAAATATATTTTTGAAAATATAAATGGAATAAAATAATAAAATCTCTAAAAACCTACCAATTGGGTTGTTTATAACTAAAAAAAAATATTATACCGATTTTGGGAATTTTTTTAGCCTACAAAAATTAATGCATAAAAAAATTAAGAATCAAGAGTTTTCATAAACGGTTGGTTCAAAAATATCCTAAATTCAATAAAAAATATCGTTACCAAACGAGTCCATTTTGTTCACCTACCAAAACGATGATATTTGTTCACCCTCTACTAAAAAAATGACACGTGTCAATTCAGCCAACATAAAACCACTTTAGAAGTGATTTTATTCACCCACCAAAATAATTTTTATTTTTAATTTGACGTCAATTTTTTAGTGGAGGATAAACAAACACGATGGATAAGCAAAAATGGACTCGTTACCAAATAGACACTTATAAAAGGTTCTTCATAAAGGCACTGCAAAGATGACTCGGACAATCCCAATTTTTTTTTTTATATTTTTCACTTAAAATTTTACTCAGCTAGCACAAAAATTTATTTAGAACTGTCAAAATTTTGACAATCCTAAATAATGTATGGAATTCAATGGACTGTCAAAATTTTGACAGTCCAACCTATTAAAAGGACTGTCAAAATTTTGACAGTCCTAAATACATTTTTGGACTAGTCACGAGTAAAATTTTAAGTGAAAAATTTAGAAAATTTTTTTTGGACCAGCCTGAGTGTATTTTGTAGTGCCTTTATCATTAGCCTTTATAAAATTGAAAGAAATATTTTATCTTAAGTCTCGGGGCGAACACAAAAGTTTCGTTTACTATGTCAGGCACCTCAGATAAGAAAAATAAAAAAAGAAAAAAAAGAAGAAGAAAGATTCCATCTTCCAGGTGTCATCCATCGTCACTACTGAACCCTGACAACATCCACCCGTCTCAATAAATACTCACTCTTCTCTCTAGAGAGAGAGATTTTGGGAGAAATCATCGTCCTCATCGATACCACCACCATCAAGAAGAATTGGCAATGTCGAGTTCGAAGCCGCCGAAGCCATGGAAGTCAGAGTACGCCAAGTCCGGCCGCTCCTCGTGCAAGACCTGCAAGATCCCCATCGACAAGGACGCCCTCCGCCTCGGCAAGATGGTCGCCGCCACCCAGTTCGACGGCTTCATGCCTGTCCGTAAAATTCATAAAAATCTCTCCTTTTTTATTTTCCCTTTCTCAAAATCCCCAATTTCCTACATTGTTTGCAAGATTAGGGCTCTACTTCTGCAATCTCTATGAATCATTACAAGAAAGACTCTGTTTGGGTTTTGGAGTAGGGTTTAATGGAAAAATTCGATTTTGGAACCCATTTGGTCATGGGCATTTGCAAGAATAGAACTTTACTATTGCATGCATGTCCGTTAATAAAAATATCTTATTTTCCTTACCCCCGATTTATTTCCAGTATTTGCAAGATTACGGACTATACTTCTGCAATGCCTATGGATTGTTACAAGAAAAGCTCTGATTCTTTTTGAGGGACCTTGCAAATTGCGGTTTTCAAAGTATGTTTTAGTAGAAAGTTTCGATTTTGGAACGCCATTAGGTCATTGGCATTTGCAAGAATGGAACTTTACTAATGCATGCATGTCGGTAAATAAAAATCTCTTCGATTCCTTTAAAACTCCCAATTTCTTTCCGGCATTTGGAGCATTACGGACTCTACTTCTTCAGGCCTATTGAACATTACAAGAAAAACTCTGATTCTTTTTTGGAACGTTTGCAAATTGGGGGTTGTAAGTAAGTTTTAATGGAAAGTTTCGATGTTGGAACGCCATTAGGTTTTAATGGGCATTTGCAAGAGTGGAACTTTACTACTGAATGCATGTCCACAAGTAAAAAAAAATCCCCATCTATGGATCGTTACAAGGAAAACTCAGATTCTTTCTCTGGGTCTTTGCAAATTAGGATTCTTATGGTTTTAGTGGAGAGTTACGATATGGGTTCCCTTTAGGTCATGGGAAATGCTTGCATGTCCGTAACATTTTCTTTTTTTTGCTTCCCCAACTAATTAGGGTCAACACCATTTGTCTCTTAAACCCCATTTCTTTTTCATTGTTTGCAAGATAAGGACTCTAGTTTTGAAATGCCTACGGAGCACTGCAATAAAAATTGTGATATTTTCTTGGTGTTTGGAAATTTTGGTTTTACTGCAACTGTTCAATGCCTAGCAGGCATTTCGATGGAGTACGATTTTAATTCCATGTTAGATAATGAGCATTTGAAAGAATAGAGAATTACAATTTGGTTTCTCATTAGGTTGTCTTTTTGTTGGTTCTTTGCAATAATTTTACTTTACTGCATGTTCTCTGAGTTTTGCATTTCCCCAATTTCTAATCGGAATTTCAATCAGAATTATGATTTATTGTTTAGTATTGTAATACAACTGTTCTATTCCCAGTGGGCATTTCGATGGAAAATTACTATTTGGATCCCCATTAGGTCATGGGCACTTGCAAGAATAGAACTTTTGCTGCAGTTTCTTTCGGGCATTTCAATGAGAATTGTCGTGATCAGGGATTTAGAGGGCATTTCGATGGAAGATTATAGTTTGGTTCTCTTTAGGTCTTGTTTTTCTTGTCTACATTTTACGGGTCTCTTGCAAGAATGAAACGTTACTGCAAGTTATCCAACTAAGTTCTTCGTTCCCCCAATTACTAATGGAAATTTCAGATAAAACTATTTATGGTTTCATTTGCATATTTATACATTACCAAATGACTAATGAGGATTTCGATGAGAACTACAATTTGGGTTCTCTTTACATCTTTAGTTTATGTCTAAACTTTTCATTTTCGGTCTCTTCAATGAATTTATAGTTTACTGTTGAAAATCTTTGTGGATTTTACTTTATAGCTTGTACAAAGTAGTATTTTGATGTTTGTTGGAGGAATTCTTCAAGTTGATAGTAAATATAGGTTTCCTCCATATAACTTCTACATTCCCTAATGCCGAATGGGCACTTTCTATGGAACTTACATTATGGGTTATGTTTACGTCTTTGATTTCTTTCTGTGTGCTATTTATTTTGTGTTTGCAAGAATGGAACATGATAAGTCTCCCTAATGCCTAATGGGTACTTTAGTGATATTTATGAGTTAGGAACTTTTCTCCTTCCACATCTTGCTCGATTAGTTTTTCTTTTCCTCTTCGATGAATTTATATTTCTTTCTGAAGTTCTTGATGTGGATTATATACGCATGACTAGCAATGTTGTTTCTTGATGTGAAATGGAGGCCCTTGATATTGAATGTAGATGCTATAAATATTTTTGCTAATATTGTTTGCTCGAGTTCTTCACGTTAGAATATGTCACTAAACCCCCATATCTATTAATAATAGTTTTTGAAAAAGTAGTTCTTTTATGAAGAAGGTTGGAAACAAGCCCAAGGTTTCTGTTTTCTAAGAAATCAAGTAGAGGACACGGAAAGCCAACCTCACCTATAGAAAAGGCAGAAAAACACAAGATGTTTTAGAAGGGTTTGTCAGTTTGAAGCATTGCTGCCAACATAGAAAAGACTGAAAGACACGAGAAACATTTTTAGAAGGTTTTCTTAGTTTGCATGGACACCTTTGTTTGGTGGATATTCTGAGTGGGCCATGCATTGGACAATTCACAAATATTTGATATTTAATAGTACCTAGCCCTTTTAAAGTTACAGACATTTTGACACTATCTAGATTGCCCTGACATTTTTGAGGCACATCTTGGACACAACCTAGATGCTGTTGTGTGTGTAATTCTTGCAGTATGTCAAAATAAAATTTACCTAACGCCAGGATATTATTAAGATAGGCTTAAAAGTAAACTATGTGATTCCTTAAGTTATTTTGTTAGACTATGAACCTTTAGAAAACGTACAATTACAAATGTATTAGAATTTTATGCTTATCATACGTAAACTTGTAAACCTCCTATCCTAGTTAGAAAAATTATTAATACCAATATTCATCTTTCATTTTCTGAAAAATATGTATTCTTATTGACACGTTCTCGCCACATCATATCATACTTTTGAATTTTCCTTCCTCTCGAGTCTGTTTCAGGCTCCATAGTGAAACTCAGATAGACCCATCATATATCACATACAGAGGAAAAAACCGTTACTTTGGTGCTTGCTTCTCAATACAGTATTCTTTCAGTATAGATCTGGTCAATGAAGCCCTGCGGCCCCTGCATTTCCTCATTAGCATATTGAATCTCTACTCTTTTTTTTTTTTAGAATATGGATTCTTTGCATACTAACAGATTTCTTCGGTGAATATCAACGTATGAACTGGTCTTGGTATAATTCTGTATATCGACATATGAACTAGACTGGACATAATTCTCTCTCTTATAGTAGAAAAGTAACCATTAGAACCTGCCATCAACTTCAACCTCATTTCCTTGTTTTGATATCACTATTTGTTTCTTTAGCGATGGGTGATTTTATGGTGTTTTTATTATGGCATTTACTAAGCAGTAAAGACGCCATGAAAACATTTTGTGTCCTATAAAGTAACATAAATGTCTCTATTTCGGTGTCGATGACAATCTCTTTACCTTAGAATGAACTTATTCTCTTTCTTCTAGTGTTTCTTACTACAATCTGAAATCTTGGCTTTTGTTTCGTCAGATGTGGAATCATGCTGGTTGCATCCTCAAGAAAGCAAATCAGATAAAAGCGTATGTGTTGCTACTTACGATACCTTCTCATTGTAGAACCATTAAGTTCAATGTTTTCAGCAGTTTTTCCTCTCAAAATCTTTTGAGCTTGTTGTAATACTGCAATTCAAAGGATGAATGAAATTGTATAGCATGATGACTTTTTTGACATCTGACTATATTCCCCAGCTTCGATGACGTTGAAGGTGTAGACTTGCTCAGATGGGAGGATCAACAAAAGATAAGAAAATATGTGGAAGGTGGATCCTCAAATATAACTTCTACCAGCAAAAATGATGAATGCGCAATTGAAGTTTCTCAAACTTCTCGTGCTGCTTGCAAGCGCTGCAATGATAAGATAATGAAAGGAACGGTTGGTAGCTTCTTGAGTTTCCTTCTGTCTCAAGTTTAATTTACGGGCTGCTTATGGGAGCTCAGTGTCTATTACACTACTGAAATTTATTACCTTCCAAACAGATATCAAACCTATGATGTTAGGTGGAGCATGAGTAATAGCATTTTATACTATATCCATATGAGAATTGCCAATAAATGGCGTAAAAGATTTCTGAAGTAATTGGCACATGTGTGTTCACAAGTAGTTACACATAGATCCTTGTGTGCAACTTATGTAAAATATGCATGCAACATGTAAAATGTAAAGAAAAAAGATTAGTCAGGTTTCAACTTACTATGCATCAAAGATATGTAGAGTGTGGATAAGTAAGGTTACTGATCTGACATCTTTACTACTGTAACACCTTTGGTTGAGGAGCTGTCACACTCGCAGTTGTATCTCTAGAAAGAAAAATGTATGCTTTAACTTGTCTTCCTTTTTTCCACCCATTATGCACTTACATAAATGGACTCATCGACATTCATCCAACACCATATAAGTGGACAAGTGTGACATTTTGCTTTTTGCACCCTTCCAACCTCTAAACTGAAACTGTTATACACCTTAAGCTGACTGCTATAATATTTCTGAAATGGAAAGAAATGTGTTTGAACTTATCTACATTTCTGCCACCAGTAATGCACTTTTGTAAATGGGCTCATCTCATTCTCATACCATGAAGCTATTGAAAAGAGTAATTGAACAAATATTAAGAAAAGAAACTAGGGTTCAAAGAATCAATTTGGTTTTATGCCGGAATGATTTTGTGGAAGTCATATACTTATTAAGAAAATTAATTGAAATAGTTAAAGAGGAAAAAGTTGATTTACATATGTTTTCTATAGACTTAGAGAAATCTTATGATAGAGTTCTTAGGGAGTTAATGTGGTGGGATTTGAAGAAGAAACAAGTTCCTAGTAGTTATATTGAGACTAGAGAACGTCCTAATGCAATAAGGCTCCCACTTACGCAGGATTTAGGGAGGGTCAAGATGTACACAACCTTACTCCTATAAATATGAAGAGGTTGCTTCCTTATAAATATGAAGAGGCTGCTTTCGTGACTCGAATTGCATCCTCCCGGATGCAAGCAACAAGATCTACCATTGCGGGGTGCGACGCCCTCTTGATCTATTAAGGATATATACGATGGAGATGACGACCATGTAGACCATTGGACGGTTAGTAAAGCATTTACTATTATTATTGGCTTACCTCAATGATCAACGATAAGTACGTACCTTTTTGTTCTAGTTATGGATGATATTACTAGGCATATCCATAAGGAGGTTCAATGGTGTATGAAGTTTGTTGATGATATGTGTTGGTCGATGTGAGTAGAAAATGGTTAGACGCTAGAATACATGTATGGAGCGAAACTTTGACATCCAAGGGTTTGAAAATTAGAGGACAAAAATATAGTATATGAATTGTAACTTCAATCGGAAGGCAAAGATAGATTAGAGGGAAGTACATATAGATGGACAAGGGATACCTATGAGTGATAGTTTTTGGTATTTAGGTTCACTCATTCATCATGACAAAGATATTAAGAAGGTTGTCATGCATAAAATAAAAAAAATGATGGTTGAAATAGAGTGCTTTTAGAGTACTTTGTTACCTGAAGGTACTTTTGAAGTTGAAAGAAAATTTTATAAGTCGGCTATACACCAACCATGCTTTAGGATCAAAGTGTTGGATAATTAGAAACAACATGTATCGAAAATTAGTGTAGCAGAAATAAGAATGCCAAGGTGGGTGAGTGGCAATACATTGAAGACTAGATAAAAAATGAGCGTATTCTTAGGAAGTTAGAGGTTTGCGCCAATCCAATTGAGAACAAGATTAGAGAAAATTGTTTTTGATGGTTTAGACATATGCAATATATAACATTAGATTCATCAGTAAGGAGCGGTGAGATAGTAGTTAAAGGAGCCTCTAGGACTAGAACTAGCCCGCGAACAAGATTAGAGAAAATTGTTTTAGATGGTATAGACATATGCAACATATAACATTAGATTCATCAGTAAGGAGCGGTGAGATAGTAGTTAAAGGAGCCTCTAGGACTAGAACTAGCCCGCCTAAATGAACATGGATTGTGGATTGAGGTTATAAAGAAATATGTCTTTTGTTAGTGTTACAGTCTTACAAAGAAAATTGCCCATAACGAAGTTGGGTGGAAGAATTGGATAAAGAGTGGGATGGAAGAAAATGATTCAAACAATAGACCCCAACCTCAAAAATTTGGGATACATGCTTTGTTATTATTCTTGTTGTTGTTGTTGTATAAATGGGCTCATCTACATTCATTCCATCAAATTTTCACTCATATAAGTGGATAAGTGAGTACATTATATACTTTCTAGTTGATGAGCTGTGCACCTACCAATATTTAACCAAGGTTCAAGACTCGATTTCAGTATCGGTTTCAGCAATTTTCTACGAGATATCGGTTTCGGCAATTTTGAGGTTTTGCTGGTTTTCAATCCGTCTGTTTTGGTGGTTTTGGCCATTCAAAACCTCCAATTCCAATCCAAAATGGCAAAATCTATCTGGTTTGGACAATACTTACAACCTTGATGTAAACAGCTTATTCATATTTTCCCACTTCAATTTTGCATTTTCGTAATCAAATACTATACATCTTAAATTTAGATGAGAAGTAAATTTCATGTATGCTCTACTCATAACAAGTTGAAACCAAGACTTGTATGCACAACCTTATGGAATAGAATTGGTCTGGATATCTATGGACGGATCTGCTGCAAATAATGAATAGAGGTTAAAGTCGTCAGGTTGACCTTCTTCTGGTTGACTTGGATTTGACTCAATTTGAAGACAAGTTGGACCCCGCAATCTAAAACTATAAGTTGAATATCTTCCAGTTAAAGATCTAAACTATAAATTGGTTTGGTTGGATTCGTCGAAGTTGCAATAAACTTGACAAAACCAGAATGGACTTTGCTAACCCTTATTTCGTGCAGTTGTGAGTGTGTTGCCTATACAATTGTCATAGAAGTAACTCAAGTTCAATCCCAGAGGTCCCAATTGGGACTTCACCCACCTAGAAATAGTCTTGCTCTTAATTTCAGATTCAAAGCCAATTCTGATGGAGTTGGTGCCTTGACCTCATGGTGTGCTTCCGGTCCGGACCGGAGTTTTTGAAACCCGGCCCGGACCCGAGCCCGTCAGTGGGCCGGGTATGGGTTGGCCTGTTTTTTTTTTTAATTCGGTAAATTTTGAAATTTTTTTGAATTATTTTTTGAAAAATTTACCAAAATACAAAAAATTAAAAAAGAAATCCGGTTCTAGACCGGGCCTGATCTGCGTCTTTGACCGGACCGGGTATCGGGCCCCAAATTCAAACTCAGTCCGAACCTGGGTATGCTTTGGGTCGGGCCGTGTCGGCCCGTCGACCGGGCACGGGCTGGCCCAGACCGAGTTTGACCAAACCGGGCCTGGGTCGGGTTTCGGGCCGCCCGGCTCATTAGACACACCTTGACCCAATCCTTACCAGCCTTTTTGCAGGTATATATTTATCAGTTATGCATCAAACATGCCCAAGAACCAAAGCATGCTTAACATAAATCGGATGATGAAAGGGTCTGTTAAAAACCTCTTGCCACTACAAGACTCTAGGAGTTGTGATGATGGCTGAGTTTATACATTTACATTATTTTAATACTACCCCCACCCCATCAAATCAAATGCCAGAGCTAGATTTGTGCATTGGTATGTTTTTTTATTTTATTTTATAAAATCCTCTAAAATGGCTCTCTGGATAAATTTTGTACCCGGCTAGCTCTGGTACCATGTTATAGTCCTTCCCGTCACACCATAAGTCCATAGTTGTGATGAACATTGACGGTTATATATTTATATTATTCTAATAGGGGCTAAGTAGGAAATATAAGATGATCTTGTCAAAGCTAGGACTACTATCGGGCCAGGATGGAACTGTGTACTACTATCACCAAACACAGAACTGATGTGGATCTAGTTTTTTGGTGTCCCTTACACATTTATAGTTCAAGTTGAATCTGAATCCTTTACATAGAGATCCATACTTGACCAATTCACCACCAAAGCCACAGGTTCCAGGAGGGAACTTGATTCAATTTTAATCCTTACAACTGTAACATTTTTCTCACTGTGTATATTCGCCACCTTTTCTTTCACTCCGAGTGAGGATCGGTTTATGTACTCGCCCGGACTTGGTCCTGTTCTACTCCTTGGTGTAACTTTTGGATTAGGCCTGGAAACCATGGGTGTTCAAGTTAGGTCGAGTCTGGGTAAAATGTGAGCCGAGGTTTGGATGTGGTCTGAGTCACGTCCAAATAAACTCCCTAGTCAAAGTGTGTTACGGATAGTGATTGAACAATCATTTTTTTTGGCCATGCTAATAGGTCGCATCCCCACATCATATCTATTAAACTTTCAATATCCCATCTTCCTAGTTCCTTCTCAAGTCAGTGTTCCTTTCATCACATTTCTAATTTTGCTGGAATTTTGAGATACTATAACATGCTATTTGATGTTCTATAATAAACGTTTATGTTGATGCAATGTTCTGGCTGTACTCGTTAAATATCTCACCTTCCTATACAGTAAGGACATGCTTGTGCTTTTTGGTCACTGGAACATCTTGATACCCAAAATTGTCCATGATAATTCTTTTCTCCACAGATGCACATGGCTCTTGACGGTTGCCTCTACCCTGTATAGTCGGGAGTTTATTGAGCATTGGTTTTATTTTTATTTTTTATAACTATTTGGATCTAACTCATCGAAGCTCATTTACATTAACTAGATAGCCATATCTTATGGTATAATATTTGGCCATTAAACGAAAAAGTTTAGCGCATGATGTGTTTTAATTTGAAGGTGCAAAAATACATTTCTTACAAATGTAACGGTTCCTAATTGTTTTATAGATGCAGGAAGTATGTATATCATCAAAACAAAGTTATATATATGTTTAAATATGATAATTAATATAGAGAATAAGTACTATGTTTGAATATGGAGATATAACCATCAACCCTCATCACAACTCTATAGTTTTGGTGTTGAGGCATGAACTTTAACATAACATCAAAGCAACCCACGTTTGAATCCTCCGACACATTTAAAAAAAAGTAATGTCGCAACGTCAATCCAACGCTCTGCCCAGAATGGACCTCGACCTGCGGGGGATGTGTTTGAATATAATTATATAACCCTCAATCCTCGTCACAACTCTAGAGTTTTGGTGTTAGTCTAGTGATAGACTTTAACATACTAGAAAATGATATTGCTGTAATTTTGTTCTTGGATACAAAGTTCCATTAAAATGGATCCAAGTACTCATGAACAAGATTGCGAGCTTGCAAATTATCTCGAGTTAATATATGCATTGGCTTTCTTAGTAGTTATCCAATCGGATAAGATTGTTCCACCGCCAGAATACAATACTTGTTCATATCCTGCATTTCTCCTCTTAATGATGGAACTAAAATTTGGTAACCTTGTTCCGTTGAGATTCTATTTCATATTTCGTCTTCGTCTTTGTTCTGTGACATATGAATACACTTTTGATACAGTAGGAAAAAATTCCAAATACTATGTCTTGTACTAATTTGACTTTGAGATGCTTTGACTTTTCTGGTCTATTTTATTTTAGATCCGAGTTTCGACCAAGCCAGAGGGACAAAGTGCCAGAAGCTTAGCTTGGCACCATGTTCACTGTTTTATAGACATGTCTCCATCCGTTAATATAGAGAAAGTATCTGGTTGGGACAACCTTCCATCTCAAGAAAAAGTTACTATTCTGGCCCTAATTAAAAGTGATACATCTGCCTCTGCGAAAGGTATTCAGCTAATTTCATATTCGTGATGAAAGAAACGTATTGTTACATTTTGTACCATATATCTGCATTTTATTTTATTTTCTCTTTTGTAGCACACAATGATAAACATGAAGTTCTTGAACAATCAACTTCCAAAGGGACCAAGCGTCGAAAAGTAGCCAATGATGAGCAATTATCTAAAATTTCTAAGTCGGAAGGAAATGTATTGGCAAGTGGGGTATCAAAAAATGGCAAGGCTGTTGAAGAGGAAAGTAAACTGGAAGAGCAAACTAAGGCATTGTGGGACATAAAAGACGGGCTGAAAAAACATGTTACTACTGCAGAACTACGGGAAATGCTTGAAGCTAATGGACAAGATTCGGCAGGATCAGAATATGATTTAAGGGAACGCTGGTAAGCTGTCAAGTTGTTGACGAGCACCAAGCAATTTATCATGATATACATAATTTGATGCTAATATGCTGCCTAAAATCAGGAAGCTCTTCTCAACTTCCACATTTCCTAATTTGTCATTGGATTCTTCAGTCAAGCATCTTGTATTGGTATTTTGTGTTAGTCAGTATGTATTGTGTAGCTTTCGTATTTCCTTATATCACGTGCTTTTACAGATAAAGCTACCAAATGTGTTAATTACTACCAAAATTTTTGTTGTGTTAAGATAATATTGCCTTATTCAAGACGTAAGTAATGCCTCCATTAAAATTTTATAAAGAGCTTCACATCCCTGCTCTTTCAGACTTGCACTTTTCATTTTAGTATATTTGTCAGGAGTCTGTTTATTTTTCTTGGTGCCCATCTTAGAGAGCATCACTTTTGCAGCAAATGAGATATTGATTCAGAACTAATCCAGGTTTATGTATTATGTACTCTAGTATAACAACCTATTTTTTGATAACATGTTCCATTCATTGATTCTTTAAGAATATTATAACATAATTCTTAGTTTGTGCATCTCTTTCTCACTAAAATACATTTTTTTGGAAGAGACTCCTTGATACCTTGGCCTTTTTATCTTTTGTTAGACATATCTACTCGTGTAAATTTCTCCTTTGACAATTATCCTAATCTCAACTGATAACCTCAACCTCTGTTTCTTTTATGGACCTTTTGTTGATTGCGATTTTTTCTTTTACTTCATGAAAAATGATCCAAAGACTTTTCTTTCATATTGAGTATCAACTCAAATGCCATGGAAGGCATGTAAGCCAACCCATTTGACCCAACCGTGCTACATAGCTTAGTGAAGTTCTCTCTAAAGTATAACCATATACCTATACTTCTCAACTAATAACTTCATTTCTCTACTTACAACAATTCTGTGAATTTGGATCCTCTCCTCTACGGAGTTCGAGGAGGATTTCTGTGGCAATCTCCGTTGTTGAGATTGATGCATTTGGTTTAGGGGCTTAGGATATTTTTCTGTTTCCGGAAAGTGGCAATTCCGTTAATTTGTTTTAGTCTCAAAAAAGAAAAAGTAAAAAAAGAGATTGATGTGTTTGGTTGAGATCACCTTGCCCAAAAACCAAAATAGCCGTCCCTGAAAACACTCTTCCGGAAATAAAAAAATTCCTAAGACCCAATTTTCCAGGGTCAGGAGATGCATAGTTCTCTCCTCTACTCTTCTTCAGAGGAGAGAATCCGAATGATTGTTTCCTGTTTAAAATTTAAAGAGAGCATTATATATATATATATATATATATATATATATATATATATAGGCGACGTCTAGGCGGCCTAAGTGTCCAGGTTAAGGGGAGGGCGCCTCAACCTGGGGAAATAATCCCCGTGTCTGGCGATGGACGCCTAGGGTCGCCCAGGGGAGGTGAAATGTGGGCGCCTAGGTGATTTTGTTGTTTCCACTGGTAGATTCATTTATGATGCATATCCACTGCAGATTGATCATGGTACATATCCTCCTGATGGCATGTCTTGGCTAATGACTTCAATAAATTATTTGTTTGTGATTTTCCTCTGTAATGCAATGCAACACACTTCACTTATCTTATTCTTTCTGACCCTTCCTCTTTTCTTTCCTTAACATTCTTCTGCTGTACCTATATCCAATCATACATCAGGAGTACATTTGGGGTTGACCATTGGAATACATATAAATTGTGAATCTTTGACAAGTTTGATTTTCTGAATAGTTAATATATTAAATATAGTCGTCTGTACTATATTTAGGCTCATAAAAGGATACCACTACTGCTGACCTGGGCGGACGCCTAGGCGAGGCGGGTAGGCTGTCGCCTAGCCTAAGGAAACAATCATTCAGATTCTCTCCTCTGAAGAAGAGTAGAGGAGATGCATGTAAATGGCATCTTGGCGTTTATTCAAGGGACACTATCTATCACTTTAATGCTCGTCTTATACCGCACACAAGATTATGTACATGGGTAGATATGTATTGTGCTAGGTGTTTTCTTCTCAGAAGCCCCTAAAGAAGGATATTCTCTCTTTATTGTGGACTATTCTAACAAGCACCATCTTTTTCATTTGAAGTGCTGATGGGATGCTTTTTGGAGCACTGGGGCCTTGCCCTGTGTGTTCTGGCTCCTCCCTGCATTACTCTGGAGGACAGTATCGTTGCCAAGGTCATGTATCAGCATGGAGCAAGTGTTCATACTCCACGACTGAGCCTGTGCGTATTCAGCAGAGATGGAAAATTCCAGAAGAAACAACTAATGAATATCTCCTTAAGGTATGCATATTTGATGTTTATAAAATGCCCAAGCTTCATTGTTTTTCTGACATATAAAATTAAACTGGCAATTGGTGATAATTACTGCAGTGGTTCAAGTCTCAAAAGGCAAAGAAAGCTAAACGTATTCTTCCTCCTCCATCAGCTAATAAATCTTTGGCTGGCCAAAATCCTATCATATCTAAATCATCTAGTAGTGAAAGATTGGAGGACCTGAAAGTTGCTGTAGCTGGTGAATTGAGCAAAGCCATAGTTATGGTATAGCTTCTTTTTTCTATAACAGTATGACTGTTACAATTGATGTGTAGAAATGAAGACATGTGTGCATGTGTGTTTTTGCCTTGCATGCGTACTGCATTTTCTGTCATTTGAATGGATTAGCTAAAGTTTAGTATTGTCAAGTCAATAAAGGGAGTTCTTTTCTCCCATAATCGGTAATTGTCCAAGAGTTTATTTTCATCCAAGAAAAGTTGTTTAGCCTATTTCTTTTTCTTCCCTCAAAGACAGATGTTAAAAACCATCTTCATCACACTACCAATCGTTTACTGCTGTATTGTTAATACCCTGGTACCTTTGTACAAATGGGGATTTTTTTGACCCTATAGGAGGATTGGAAGAAGCAGCTTGTGGAGGCTGGAGGAAAGTTCCATTCTAAAATAACTAAAGGCACGCTCTATATTCTTGGAAAACTATTATGAACTTTTTTCTTTAATCAAATGGAGAATTTCATACATGCTTGCAACAAGTCGAGTTTTCTCATTGGAACCTTTTTCTGATTCATAGATACTAGCTGTCTGGTTGTAAGTGGAGAGGCAAACAATTTAGAATCTCACATTAGTAAAGCCAGGTTTGTGGCACATATGGCATTCTTCTTGTTTTTCCCATGCATTCTTTTAAGTATCCTCCTCCAATGCATCTCTCTCCACCTTTCTGGCAGGAAGATGAAGATACCTGTTGTGAGGGAGGAGTACCTGGCTGAGTGTCTTAAAAGGAAGAAGAAGCTTCCATTTGATCTATATAGGATTGAAGCTGCTAGTGAGACTCCCAAAAGGGATATGGTCACCGTGAAAGTGAAAGGTCGAAGTGCCGTGCACGAGTCTTCTGGTTTGCAGGAATCTGGCCACATTCTTGAGGACGGGAAGAGCATCTATAATACAACCTTAAATATGTCTGACCTTGTGACTGGTGTCAACAGGTAATCTCGTAATGAATGTTTAGTGTTCTACTAGTTTTTCATAAATTTCTTAGTACCATACTTTATTCATTTTTTGCATATGGCGCACCCTATTATTTCCTCTAAACTAAGTATCTATGTCACATGGATACGCACGTGGAAGGTCTTTACTCTGATTGGGTAGGACCAATGTTGTCAAAGGCGCTGTCCAGGCGTGCCTAGACGTCCAAAAGGTGAGAGGCGATCTTTCACTTTCTAATCCAAAGGAAGGTGACGTATCTTCTCTAGGCGACGCCTAGGCAAGAAAGGTGCCAAAGGTGAGATTAGGTGAATGGGTAGTAATTAGGCGAGCGTAGATTTGTTGGATGTTTTATGCAGCTTTTTGGACTTTGTTTGGATTTTTTTAATAAGCTTTATGTACTTGTTTATGGAGTAAGCTTTTTTGTACGGAGGATGATCAGATAAAAGAGGAAAATGATAAACACAATCTATCAATCAATGAGGACAGTTTTTTTTTTCTTTTTCGATGGTGGTATTGATGATAATGTTTATGACGATCCCTTAGATTTAGATGATGAAGATGAATGATGGATGATTGAGTAGGAAGACAAATGATTCGTTAAGTCATTTAGGAATGTGGAACATTGATTAGTTGATTATCTTATGTTTGTTTTTCCATTTGAACAATTTGTCTTTTATCATAATGACTTTTGTGTGATGTTATTATTTTAAAACTTAATATTGTGTTTCATAGACTAGATCTTGTTAAGTTACTTTGTTGTTTTCTGTTGGTAATTTAGTATTGTATTTGACTATTTTCTTTATTTTATTGTCTAAAAATTTCAAGTTTGATGAGTTTTAAGGGATATAGCACATATTTAGATAACCTAACACGAGTTACAAATGTGTTATGAGAAGGGAATTTGAGAAAGCTGTCCATGTGGCACGTTTCTTCTTCTCCGGACGAGGCTAGGCACTCCTAGGCGCTCCCAGGTGATGAGGTGAGGCAGCTCGTCTAGGAACGCCTAGATCCTTTTAGACACCGGGTAGGGGTAGGGGACACTGCTAGAATTGTATCCTGTCTCAAAACAATGCTTAGTATAGGAGGGGCGTCTCAGTTGTGGCCAGGATTCAACATTGTTTTGGGTCTAAATTTTCCAGATTTGACTAGATTATTGTCCAAAGAGAAGGCTGGTCCAATCCATTGGTTGAATCACTTGAAATCAGTGGATAAAGGGGAGGGAAGGGTCCTTTCCTCAGTATCGAATTGATCTCACATAGAATGATAGAAACTGTTTTTCTTTCTTGCTTTTTGTCTGATGTGTGGATCCCTTTGTGGACTTTGTATTGGAATTGAGGCAGAACTGAGTTCAGGTTGGTTGGGGCTTGAGATCAGTCTATCATTCTCGAGGTTACCTGGAGCGTAAATGATCTGGTACACGGAACAAAAATGAGTACACGGTACACTTACGGGAACATTGGGGGTAGGCTGTGTATGAACACTTTATCTGTTATACTGTATGTTGATCTGGAACACGGTACACTAAATTGGAACGTGGAACATTTTTTATGGATGCATATGTTACCGTCTCTTAATTTTTATTGGAACTAAAATAATTACATCTTTTTTCGGTTTTTCCCTTTATCCTTGGTAAATTGCACTCATCGTTTAGTAAGGGTGGATCGTAAGTGGACTTCTCTCCGGTTTACGTCCATATATTAGCTCACTGCTTCAAGCTGACATAAATCCGGTGACACCTTGCAAGACCAACTAAGCTCATATATTAGTTCATCGGAGCATGGAAACCACGTACCTATTTGCCGGCATACCACGTAACGACACGTGCAAACTGACTGGAATGCAGTTTGCCACCTGTATGGTGAATTCTGGTAACAATGATTACACTATAGATTCCGATTTGTTTATTCCTAAGAGTAAACCCATGTCTGGCTTCTTTGTTATTACAAGAAATAGAAAAACGAAGAAAGAAGAAAGAAAAAAGATCTAGTGAAAATGGCATAAAGTTCAAACTCAACCCCAAAGGTATAGTTGCCCATCCTTTATGTGAACTAGTTTATATAAAGTGATTTATTTTCAGACGAAAAGAGAAGTTATTGAAATACGTTTCAAATACAATTTTTAGGAGACTGGAAAAAAGATGATAGCATTAAGACACATACCTACAACATAGATGACTCACTACAATAGTTGAAAGCTTACGTTGTTGATGATTACCTTGAATTGAATATAGTACTGTCAGTACAACTGATCAACACAAGTCTTGTAAGAGAAATTGTGAAACTGACTTGACCTTGTTCTCTGTTATTTTGGTAGGAGGTTTTATACTCCAACAATATTTACAACATGTGAAACATGTTAAGATCTGGGTATGATCTCCACCATGGTAAGTATAGAGAAAAAACTGAAGAAAGACCTTTTTGACATCAAACCAGGAAAGATGGAGCAAAATGCTACGAGTGGAGTTGGGCAAGGAAGCGTTGCTAAGAGATATGATTAGGATACAATTTTGAGCGTATTACTGCCTATGTTGGATGCTAAGTAGTCAAAAACGGTTATATATCGGTTATATAACCGATATATAATGGTATCAGTCTTGGACCGATTTTTTTTGCAGAAATATCGGTAAAATATCGGAACCGATATTATCGGCCGATATGGCCGATATTGTTCGAAATATCGGTTTACAAAAAAACCGATTTCTCACGGTTTTGGTTTTGCTACAGAAAAACCGATATTGAATGATATGACATTCTGGTTTTGCTACAGAAAAACCGATAATGAATGATATGACATTCACATCAATGGAGAATGGAGATTACATCTTCTGCCATCAAAATCTTCATGCATCAAACTTATTCAAAGATGTAGTTTCTCAAGTGATCTCCTTTATTTTGGATCTCTTGGATATCTCGACGATATGTATACTTTCTGCATATTTTATAATAGAAAACTATTAAGTGTATTGTTCATATATAAAAATTGTGTTAAAAATGCAAACCGTTATTTACCGTTATAAAACCGATATATCGGTGATATATCTATAACTCTACTGGACAGTTATCGTAAAAAAATCGTTATTAACTGTATAGGTTGGATGTTGCAGGAAATGAATTTGTCATGACACACCATGGCGACATGGATACAACATCAATCTTTGCGTGTGAACGCGTTATATCGAATACGTGTGCAACAAGAATGTGGCACTAACACATATTTCTTAGCCAATGGCATACTTGCTTAGCTCATAGCATGTGTATATGAGATTGATGCTATCCTTGCAAATTGAAATGCTAAAAGCTAAAATTTAGTTGACATATTATAGTGACATGTTTCTTGTTTCCATTGTCCCAAGGAGAGGTAAATATCTCCAAACTCCCAAGGCAAGTATAAGTGCTAAAATAAGAGACTGATAGGATGATATCAATATCAGCCTTGAATATAGATAGTAGAAAATGAGACTGCCATACATGGAGAAGCAGAGCACCCGATGCATCATATTCAATGCTAGTCATCAAGTCGAAGGATCATATATTAGGCAATTGTTAAAACAAGAGAGGAATATTTGAAGAAATGAATAAGGGTGCTGGCATAAGAATCCTTGTGGGTCTTGGAACTGACCAACTCTAGATGTAAAAAAATGTAGGAATCCCTCCCTATGAGGTATTTATCTATCAGCTTTAATGCTTCTTCAGCACATCACAATATAGAAATGGCCAGTCTGCTTCCTCTTTTCTTCTTCGCCATTGATTCTGTTCTTCTCTTGTTTCTTTTTTATTTTTTTGCCATATTCAATATTTCAATTATGTTATTATTTTTTCTCAAAAAAGTGATGTTATTATTTTAATCTGACTCCGGTAGGCAGATGATCTGTAAAAAGGTATAGTTGTCCTTCTGTGTGACACTTCCTGGAGGAGACCTTGAGAGATTTAGTTGAGAGAGAACTGAATTGTGGAATTTTGTGGGCACGGGTTTGTATGGCAGAAAAATGTTAGCTGGGTTTTAAGAAAGTTTGTACAAGAAGCTGGGCAGGAATATGATGCTTTTTCATGTGTTCTGATTCTATTATCTTCCGAGATGACTATATAAATTACTAAAGCAAAGATTTATGTAGAAAAGGGTAAACGCCAAGTATTGGCTCTATCATTTTGTTAAGGGCCAAACACCACTCTCTTACAGTAGGCTGAAACTGAGGAGACACCCCTAGTGCTTGGATCTACATAGGTCTGTAGGTACAGATGTGAGGAGTTATTCATTTAGCCTGTTGATGAGCCATGATGTTGGTGCCCGTTGTAACTTTTCTTTATATCCCTTTTTTATGGAATACTTGTTCATCTTTTTATATATTCATCTTCTCATTCACAATCTTCCTTGTTTATTTCTACATTCTCTTTCAACAAATCATGATGAATATAAAAGGATTGGTGGATCATTGTGGACATGAGTTTGATCTATCTGCTTTATACCAATTTATATAAGAAATTATAAGGTATCAAGAAGTGTTAAACCAGATAGGAAGAGAAGAAACCAGCGTCGGGCATTGTTCGTAAGGTAGGGTTGAAACTACATAGTTCTGTAATACGCATATGAGGAGGTAGTCCGTTCCAATTGATGAGCTATGTTGTCGGTGCCCATTGTAACTTCTCTTTGTATTCCTTTATTATGTATTTGTACATATCTTTCTGTCTTCGTTTTCATTCACTTTCTTCCTTCTTCTTGTTTATTCTACATTTCTTTCAAGGAATCAAGAAAAATGTAAGAGGATTGGAGGAAATTTGTGGACATGAGTTTACTCTATGTTCTTTGCACTAATCCAAGTAAGAAACTAGTATCAGTTACTAAGAAGTGTAAATCAGATAAGAAGAAAGGGAAAGGGCAATGAGCCCTACTTAAGGGTGCTACTCTGTAGGGTTGGAACCTACAAGATCCTCTTGTTGATCTGTTCTAGTTATGAAAGATCCATATTAGGATCCAATCCCACTGAAATATGAAGAGGTATCCTCAAATCCAAACCTTTATCATTTTTAGATGTTGATGTGATGTTATTCCAATTTCTTTTTAAAACATCCTCTGTTATGTGAGAAATTATAGCAAGTCATATATATATATATATATATATATATATATATATATATATATATATATATATATATATTGCTTTTCTGAAGAGAGAGTCCTCATACAAGTCTATCAGACGTTGGACTAAAGCAACTAAGTAGGCCTACTTTAACAACTCTGAGGCTGTGTTTGGGATTGCTTATCATGGCTGCTTATGGCTTAATTTTTTGAAAAGTAGTCCAAAAACTGTTTGGTAATGACAGGTTATCAATTTTTTAAAGAAAACAGTTTTAAGTTTGGGGCAACTTTGCAAGCAGATGGAATGCAAAGCTACTTCCAATGCTGCTTTTTTAAAAGACAACAGTAATCCCAAACCAAGCCTCCACACATGCCCCCACCCCCACCCCCACCCCACCCCACTCACCCCAGGTGCCGCCCTCTCTCTCTCTCTCTCTCTCTCTCTCAAGTTGTATCTTGTGAAATATGCCCATCTTGTTTTCATTAATTAGAAAAAACTAATAACACAACAGTAGTAGTAAACAACGTCAATACAAGAACAAAGTTATCAACTACTGTAAATTGAAGCATGTCATCTTGTGGGAAGATATATTGGGCGATAGTTAGTACCCATGAATTGGAGAGAGACCTGGAAGAGCCGTGATGAGAGAGAGAGAGAGAGAGAGAGAGAGAGAGAGAGAGTTCACAAAGAGCAACCATGCCGAGAGAGACTGCAAAGAGGAGCTGTGCTAAGAGAGACCGCGGACAAGAACGGTGCCAAGAGAGACCAACATTGCTAAGAGAGACCACAAACAACAATGATACCAAGAGATGGAGACCGAAAAGAGCAGAGTTGCCAAGAGAGATGGGTTGAGATTGTCACTAGAATATCTGCCCAACACTCTCAACTTGCACATGACTAGCGAGTTCAACATACATAAGTTTGTTTAAATGACTTCTCATTTTTGGCCATCTCACCTGTCTAAACCTCTTTAGAAGAGGAAGCAAAAAAACCTCGGTAAAAAGGAAAGAAAAAAGCAAGTCACATAAGTGGGTTGAAGATAAGAAAGTTGTCGCGACTCGAGTTGCCAAAGGTTTTCAAGAGGGGTTTGAGATCGGGGCGGGGTGCTTGATATCTTGTTGATTAGTGTTTCGGCCCTAGTCGGGTGGAGCAGTGAGCACAGGACACCATGTGCCTAAGTTAGGAATGAGATGAGATCGAGACCAGAATGGATCGGAGGCCGAGAGGCTTAGGCGTCAAGAGGAGTGGAGAGGAGCTTGTTCATTGACTAGCTGAAGAACTCGTAATTAACGAGTGGCTCATTGCACTGTCAAGGTCTTGTCGAGCATTGTGTCAAACACATTACAGGAGTCATCAAGATTGTTAGTCGGGCTGGTTGGGAGTTGTTGGCAGCCGGTCTCGGAGTCGGGAATAGCATAGGGTTGTGTTTGTCAGGGATGGAAGATCCAAACTCTGTATCTCCTTGTTACGACTCGCACCCGGGTGTTTGGGTATGAGTGCGTGGGTACGTCCAGCCTACGCCACAGTGTTGGCGGTAAAACGCTGTCTGGAACTAGTACTGTATAACCAATACCTCATAATATAAAGGGAACAAATATTATACTCAATCACAAAACTAAGGTAGGTGAAAACATGCTGTAGTATATATATGTATAAAGGTTAAAGTACAAAATCTTGTATTCATAACTCATACAACTATAGTAAGTCTGCAAACTTTAACTATTGTCATAACTAGGTCTCCCGCTTGCGGCCTTCCTCGATCCTCCAGGAGGTAAAATCGGGCTCAAAAGTTATTTTCCAAAAAATCCATAATAGATGGGACACAGGTCCTTCTAAGTGCTACCTGAAATATTATCCAGTCAGGATTGAACAAGTGCAATTCTAATAGCAGTTTCAATACATGATAAGAATTATAAAACAGTGATAGAATAGTACATGATGGATAAATAAACTGACATCAAGGCATAGTAAGAAATGAATAGGAAAAATGAATAAACAGAGAATATGTCATGTATCAACAAGGAAATCTATAGTCACTAAGTGTTTTGAAATACTAGTTTGATTACGTGATCGGCTTAGGATTGCACAATGGGAGCCGATTAATCATACGTGAAGTGTATGGTTAGCCTTTGCACATTAATTATATTTGCACATGATTAAGGGTATGATCACATATAAACTAGCATTTTTTTGCCCCGACTAGCATACATGAATTACACGAATATCAAGTATTATACAAGGTCAAGTTCTAAAAACACAAGATATGCTAGTCCGTGTTTCTTCGTGTCAGGAATAAAGTACAACAATACTACATGTGTTATAGAAATTATCAGTAAGAAAACCATTAGAAATTGTACTCGCCTGGGGTCCAAAGCGGGTGAAACAAGTCAGAGTGTGACGGGGTCCACATAACCTATATCATGAACAATTCCCATTAATTGGTGAAATATAATTAAGTAGATTTAATCCACTAGATTTCTAGGTCAATTTTATGCTATTTCTGGTTTATAGATGGGACAAATATCTATATAAAAATTTAAATATAAAACAATGTATATATAAGATATATTTATAGATACTTATGTATATATATATATACACACACATATATGTAGATGCATATATATAGATACATATGTAAATACCTATATATATATATATATATATATATATATATATATATATGCAGATATATATACATATAGATAATATATAGTATACATATATATATATATACACACACACATATATATATATATATATATATATATATATATATATATATATATATATGCAGATATATATACATATAGATAATATATAGTATACATAGATAATATATATATATATATATATATATATATATATATATATATATATTATACACAGATAATATATAGTATACATAGATGCATATATATATATATATATATATATATATATATATATATATATAATATAGATACATATATATGTATATGATATATGATATATATAGATACAATATATTATATATAGATACATAGTATACATAGATATAAATACATATATACATATATATATATACTGCTCTGCTGCTGCTGCAGCTATTGCTCTACTGCTGCGTACTGCTGTAGGTACTGCTCTGCGGCTGCGCGATGCTGCTGCTTTAGGTACTGCATGCTGCTGTTGCAGCAGCTACTGCATGCTTCTCCCCCCTTTTTTTGACACATATATATCTTGATTTAGAAACATAAGAAGGGTTCGGGATACCTTATTGGATAACAAGCAATCTTACAAGTGTTTGATGATTGAGATGAGATGAGGGATGGTGAGTGAAAGAGGGTGGGGAGGTGTTTTATAGGATAATGAGGAGAGATGAAGGGTTTAAAGGCCATGTGAGAGGAGTTGGGTTTATGAGAGAGATGATGGAGGTGTGGGGAATGATGACATGGAAGAAGGGAATTGGATGAGGGCACGTGAGGGGTGGTGGCTTGATGATGTCATAGGTGATGTCATAGGAGATGTGAGGTGTCCTTAGAAGAGTGTGGTGACATCACCATGATTCAAGTGATGATGTCCTCATGACATACGATTATGTCATCGTTTGTAAAATCTAATTAACAAAAAAATATTGAGGTTTACAATTCTACCTTATAAAAATTTTGTCCTCGAAATTTAAAGTAGATCATACAGAAAGAAAGAAGAAATACCTCAAAATTGAAAGAGGTATGGGTAATGCTCACGCATCTCATCCTCTCTCCCAAGTAGATTCATCCGGGGAGTGATGACTCCAAGCGACACGAACAAATAAAATCGTCCGGTTACGCAGCACCTTTTCTCTGCGATCTACTATCTCCACGGGCTGCTCTTGGTAGCTGACGTTCGGTCCCACTTCAATCTCTGAGTGATCTAATACGTGGTTAGGGTCATCCACGTATCGTCTCAGCTGGGATACATGAAACACGTTATATACTTCCTCTAATGTAGGTGGCAAAGCTAGCCGGCAGGCTACGACACCGACCCTTTCGGTAATACTGAAGGGTCCGATAAACCTTGGACTGAGCTTCCGCTTCTTCCGAAACGAATCGTGCCACATGTTGGAGTAATTCGCAAGAACACCAATTTGCCAACCTCAAACTCTAACGGTCTCCGGCGACTATTAGACCAGTGCTTCTGTCTGTCCTGAGCCACACGAAGTCTTTCTCTAATCTGCTTTATCTTCTTCGCAGCATCTACTACCATTTCTGGTCCTAACAATGCTCGCTCGCCTACGTCGTCCCAAGATAATGGGGTACGACATCTCCGGCCGTACAGAGCCTCGAAATGAGACATCTCGATGCTTGTCTGGTAACTATTGTTGTATGCAAACTCTACCCGATGAAGATGATCCTCCCAAGATCTTCCGAAATCTAGTACACAAGTGCGCAGTATATTCTCGAGAGTCTGAATAGTCCTCTTTGACTGTCCATCTGTCTGGGGGTGATATGCAGTATCGAACTTGAGCTGGGTGTCCAAACTCGCATGCAAACTCCTCCAGAAATGAGAAGTGAAACGACTATCCCGATCCGAGACTATGCTGACGGGAACACCATGTATCCTGACGATTTGTCTCACATACATCTCTACCAGCTTCTCTGTAGACAAACCCACATTGAAAGGCAAAAAGTGGGCCGACTTGGTCAATCTGTCAACGATGACCCAAATCGCGTCTTTCCCTCCTGGAGATCGTGGAAGTTCGGACACAAAATCCATAGTAATGTGCTCTTACTTCCACTCTGGAATGGGTAATAGATGAAGTAAACCTCCTCGCCTCTGCCTCTCGGCTTTCACTTGCTGGCACACTAAGCATCTGGATACAAACTGTGCCACTTTCCTCTTCATGCCATACCACCACACACTCTCTCGCATATCCCGATAGATCTTGTTGGCACTTGGATGTATGGAATATTGAGAGCGATGTACTTCATGCAACACCTCCTCACACAGCTCCCCACTAGGCACACAATCTAGCATCATGCCGCAAAGAACCATCCTCAGCAATGGTGAAATCATCCTCCAATCCTGCTCTCTCCTGAGCTCTGATGCTCCTCAGAGATATATCCTCATACTGGGCTGCCTTGATCCTGTCCATCAACTCTGAGTGTATCTGCAACCCCCACATCTGCATAGCAAAACCAGGAACTATCTCCTCAATGCCCAAGCTCTCCAAGTCCTCCAACAAATGCTGATCTTGTGTCAACAACATAGCTACCGGATATCTGCTCAACGCATCGACAACTACATTGGCTTTCCCAGGATGATACTACAAAGATATGTCAAAATTCTTCATCAGTTCCAACCACCGACGCTGTCTCATGTTTAACTCCTTCTGAGTGAAAATGTACTTCAAGCTCTTGTGGTCTGTGAAGATCTCCACATGCTCTCCGTACAAATAGTATTTCCACAACTTCAGGGCAAAGATGACTGCTGCCAACTCCAAATCGTGGGTAGGATAGTTCTTCGCATGAGGACGTAATTGCCTGGATGCATAGGCAATCATTTTTTCATTCTGCTGAAAAACACAACCCAAACCTTTCTCTGATGCATCACTATAAATAGTGAAACCTCCAGACCCTGATGGCAACGTCAAAATAGGAGCAGACGTCAACCTCTTCTTCAACTCATCAAATGCTGTCTGACATTCCTCAGTCCATACAAACTCTACATCTTTTCGAGTGAGTTTAGTCAAAGGCTCTGCAACTTGAGAGAAATCTTTCACGAACTGTCTGTAATATCCAGCCAATTCTAAGAAGCTTCTAATTTCTGCAACAGAGCTTGGAGTGGTCCAAGATTCTACGGCAGCAATCTTCTTTGGATCAACTGATATTCCATCTCCAGTCACTACATGTCCGAGAAACTCCACTTTGTTTAAGAAAAATTCACATTTAGAGAGTTTTCCATAGAGCTTCTCCTTCCTGAGAGTTTTTCATAGAGCTTCTCCTTCCTGAGAGTTACAAGCACTATCCTTAAATGCTTCTCGTGTTCTTCTAACGTCTTTGAGTTTACAAGGATATCATCTATAAACACTACCACGAACTTGTCCAGGTACTGATGGAATACCTTGTTCATCAAGTTCATAAAGACTGCCGGGATATTAGTTAACCCGAAAGGCATCACCAAGAACTCGTACTGGCCATATCGAGTCTTGAATGCAGTCTTCGGAATATCTTCTTTTTTTACCTTCACCTGATGTTATCCGGATCTCAAGCCAATCTTTGAAAATACCTTTGCGCCACCAAACTAATCGAAGAGATCATCTTTTCTTGGCAGCGAATATTTGTTTTTGATTGTGAGATTGATCAGGGCCCTGTAATCGATGCACATCCGTACCGATCCATCATTCTTTGGCACAAAAAGTACCGGGGTTCCCCAGGGCGACGAACTTGATCTGATGAATCCCTTGTCTAATTCATCGATCTGTTTCTTTAGCTCCGTCAGCTCATTGTTGTTGATCCGGTAGACATGCTGCGATATTGGTTCTGCACCCGGTATTAGATCAATAGAGAATTCAACATCTCTAT